>CAMXCT020001368.1:0-158357 GCA_947184155.2 Cladocopium goreaui
ATGAGAATGTCTCGGTCGGCAAACTTCTGGTATAGATAGCGCAGATGCCGCCAAAAAGCATTGACCTTGCAGGACAAAGCATGCGGTGTGGAAACAACACCGACGCATCCAAAAGGGGGCAGCAATAGAGGGCGAGAAAACAAACCCGAAAACTGGGACCAGAAATGGGGCCCTTAAGGCTAATCCTGTGCATGCAAACAATATACGGCAACGTACTCGGACCCTTTTTTGGGTCCGGAATCTGGACCCAAAAAGGGGGCCAAAATACTGCAGCAGTTTCCTCCCGTCCAAGGGACTTTCGCTTTTAAAACTGCCGGGTCCTTGTGCACCACCTGTTTCAACACTTTGCGGCGGACACCCCAGCGCGCACGCCACTTCTGCGCCCACTTGTTCACGTAGCGTCGCGGAGGGACACCCACGTCGAGCTGATGGCCGATAAAGGCATGCTCCCAGTGCAAGAAGACGTCCATCGAGGAAGGGGCCACACCATGCAAGACATTGCAATCACGCACCCAATCCGAAGTTGCGGCCTCTGCCAAAAAGGCGTGTGCCCTCTGCGCTGCTAGCTCGCCGAATTCAAGCCAGTCTGTTGGCGGGGATTCCAAAAAAAGCTCTTCTAGGGCTGCAGCTGTTGGGAACCCAGCATCCTCAGGGCGCTTGTACGTGGATAACCTGCAAGCCACGCGGACAGCGAGAGCTATGTTGTAGTTGGACAGCACATACACAGCTAGGGTCGTTCGGCGAGCTGCAGGCCCCAGGCCACAACATTGCACTCTCTTTTGCTGCCGTCTGGCCTGCTGGTAAGCGCCTTTCAACTCGTTCCGGTTAGCCACTAAAGCTTGCTGTAATCGGACTACTTCAGCTGCAGCTGCATCCGGCATCATGGCATGCACAGGGACGCCGGCAAGCCGTGTGTCACACAGGCAGACAATATGGAGACTCCTGCCTACGGGCCATGTGTTTTGCCCAAAGAAGCTGTATGACAAGGAAACACTGTTGAAAGTTCATGCTTCAGAGAATGAGCAACAGTGTTGACGGAAACATGGAAACATGCCGGTCACCCATGCTGACGCAGAAGTCAAACTGAGCCCGTCCCAGCTCTGCAAGTAGCAGCAAGCGACGTGGCCATGCTGCAAAGTGACACCCAAGGAATCCAAGTCTGCAAGTGCGCTGCGTTGACAGCAGCCGGCATGTCACAGTCTCACAACATTTTCACTTGTACGCAGGCAAGTCAAAACAAGGCTTTGTAAGCATACACCATACGGCGTCGCTCTGGCCACAAACATTGCACTTCCTCTCGGGTTGGTTTGACCCCTTCGGGGAAACTCACCGGAAAATCCATTAACTCCCGCAGCTCCCGATGGAGTACTTGCGGATCAGGCGGATTGGTGCATCCGACCGCTGCGAAGCTACTGCGCCATGCCTTCTGCGCGAAAAATTATTTGTAGCTACAAGCGAGGTTGGAGGACCATGTTGAAGCATGTTGTTCTGTGTCGCCACCATTCTAAAGGTGTCCCTTCCCACAGGCATGGTGCTTTTCTTCCTCCTCTGGGTCTACAGACCTATACATACATATCTATATCTCCGTAGATATATCTCTTCATCGACATATATATATATATACATACCTTTCTCTCCATGTCTTTCTCTATCTCTCTATCGCTCTTTTATTCTCGATCTACATATATCTCCATATACATGTCTATCGCTATCTAGAATCGGTACTAGAATGAAATACTCTAACGACTGGAAAGCGGGATCTTGAGCACTTTCATGCTGACAGCTTTGAACCAGGTAAAACCAAAAGACTGATCTTTATGTGCACATCTCCTGTTTTTTTTCAAAATGCAGCATGGCATTGAATGCTTGAAAGTCCCAACGCGAAGCATTGGCTTTTCGAACCCGATCACGAACAGTCCCGATCACCGATTTGCATCTCGAACATTCTTTTCCTTTCGAACCGGATCACGAACAGTCCCGATCACCGACTTGCATCTCGAACATTCTTTTCCTTTCGACCCGGATCACGAACATTCCCGATCACCGACTTTCATCTCGACCATTGTATTGAAAAGTGAAACGAACGCATTGGGATGAGGAAGCGACCAGTTTCATATCAGCCACCTCCTAAAAAACTAGTCTTGTACGCATTTTATTTCGAGGTCTCTATTCTCCAAAGCACATGTCTATCTAGATCGATATAAGGCTTTCTGGGGTATGTTCCGACTTGTCTTTTGTAAAGAATCCACCTTGAAGTCGCTTCAAGGTTCTTCAAACCTAAAGTTTTGCGTTTGGCAAAGCTCAGCTGTGTCTCATAGATTTTCTGTCCGCGTCTCCTAGATTTTATTCCAGTCATTATCCCCATTGGTGGTTTTGGATGGATAGGGCAATTCAGGCATCAACATTCCTTGAATTGGGCAATCCATCCTTTAGGGGGTCATTACACTCCCAAAAATTAGCATAACCCCAAAAATAGTGTCACGGATGAGATAGGGAGGTTCCCGGTTCAACCAACCCTTATATAATATCCAGCAACCAAGCTATCTAATCCGCTGGGGGGGTTCCTACACCGATTTAATCAAATGGGGGTGTGCTTCGAAGTTGCTACGCACGGAGCGGTTCGCTCCCCCCAATTGACCAAATCAGTTCCTAATTATATAGTATTCTCTTATATTAATATATGTATATACAAATATATGTACGTACGTATCTATCATCCCATATCATCTTTGACATTTGCTGTCATGAAACATTGCAATCCCAATAGTTCACTCACCTGCATGGTTTGGCCATTTGGGGATGATTGAGGTCGTTATCATTTACCCTTTTCCGACAATCTACTAATTCATGCAAGCACCCTCATTTTGCGGATGCTAGGCCTGGGAACTGGGTGTCATGCTGGTTGGTTACCCATCAAAAGTGGTGGTCGAACCGGGGAAGATTGATAGACCTCAACAGCGTTTTACCGTCTGGTAAATTAACATAGACCGTGGGAGATAGGGATGGAAGACTAGTTGCCATTAAACCTTGGTGATTTTAAGGGTCTATGTTAATTTACCAGTGGGTAAATCACTTTAACCATATAGGGATTCGCCAGTCATTTTTTATGGTGGTGCACCGCGGTTGACCATTGGGGATTTATCAAACGATGGGCTTATATCATTGATTGAGCCTTATGGGTAACTGGCGAGAAATCGCCATCAAACATGGGAATTTAACATGAACCAAGAAACCAAGGGTACAATTGCTAGATGTAGAGTCACTTCCCCCCTGGACAGGCAGCTGCACCATGTGCCCAGATGCAATGTGGCACAGCACCAGCCGCCAGCACCAGGCGCAAAGGCCCCAGAACGGCAGCAGCATCGCCAGGTCGTGCACGCACCAGGCGCAACGGCCGCAGCGCACCAGCATCCATCGCTGCCGCCGCAGCAAGAGAATGTTAAATCACTGACAGGATACGGCGTGTGCTATGTGTCACACAGTGGTGCGTCAATCAAGCAGGCCTCTGAATCCAATGAATGAATCTGAATAATCACTCCTACAGCCACTATGCAAAGCAATCGTCTGACTCCACTGACTGAATCGCTCTCACTTCCCACAGCCAACATGCAACATGAGTGGCCAGCTGCGATTGTTTTCAGACACCTTTGGCGTCAGGTTGTTAATCACACATAGGTGCACACTTCGTGTGCAAACTTGCAACTTCCTCACGCGTGTGCGTGCCATGGTAACACATGCAGGACGACATTGGCGCCCTTCACGGGCAAATACCAACACAGAGTCTCCTGCATAGCTCTGCACTTGTCAGAGACATGCCCATGCAGACAAACTGCAAACATCAGGGACGACCATTGGCAACCTTGACCGCCAACAGCCACGACAAATCTGCCGTGCTCAGTTTCCCAGCTTGCTGCATGATGCGACGGCGTTTTTTCTCCTGCGCCCGGCACAGACAATTTGCTGCAAACAAGCTAGCGTTGATCAAGACAGGACATTATACCATGTCTGATGGCCACCAGTCTATGTCCTGGCTCTTCACCTCTCGGGTTGCTTGCGCCAACTGCCGCTTCAGCGCCTGTCGCGCTGCTTTCAAATCTGCCAAACGGTCTGCCGGCGGCGCAACGGCCGCAACATCAGCAGGTGCTGCTTCTGACGACATGGCTTCGCAGCAAGTGCGTCAAGGTGAGGGTCACCCAGGGCAAGTTCCTTCTGGCCAAAAGCTTGCAGAGTCTTCTGACAGTTGCTTCAGGGTTGCACGCTGCAAGCACATGCTTGCAAAGAGATGACACTAACACTAGCCTACACGGGGAACCCAAAAATGGGGGCTGGGATTATGCATAAAACTCGGCTTCCACGAGCTGGACCCTAATAGTCTCACAACATTTTCACTTGTACGCAGGCAAGTCAAAACAAGGCTTTGTAAGCATACACCATACGGCGTCGCTCTGGCCACAAACATTGCACTTCCTCTCGGGTTGGTTTGACCCCTTCGGGGAAACTCACCGGAAAATCTATCAACTCCCGCAGCTCCCGATGGAGTACTTGCGGATCAGGCGGATTGGTGCATCCGACCGCTGCGAAGCTACTGCGCCATGCCTTCTGCGCCAAAAATTCACGCGGGCATTGCATCAGCTCCCAAATCCATGCCAGGGGATTCACCAAACCATGCTGGGAAGTTGCTTTCAGACCTTCGTGCCTTGCCCGCAAAAAGGCTTTGAAGCCAGCAAATGCACAAATGTCCAGCGGCTGCAGCACATCAGTGCATTGCGCCGGTATGTAAACCAGCTGCACCTTCTGCCTCTTTGCCGCTTGCATGACCTCCTTTGGCAAGTGGCTAGGCGCACAGTCCAGCAACAAGATACCTTGTTTGCCTGGATACAGCTTCAGCACCTCACCAATGTCTCGCAAGAGTTGCACCATGTTCGCAGCAGAAGTCCATGCAGACTTTTGCGCAATGATCTTCAATCGGGTTGGTGGCAAGGCTTTCTGTGCCCGCAGCAACTTGCGCGTCAGCCTCGTCTTGGAACCTATCAGGTAATGTGGTAACTTCCCTTGGACATCTGTAGAATTGCAAATGAGGCTGAGGTATGTCCAAGCTCCTCTCCGATCCTGCTTCGACACTTTCGCGACCGCAGGGGCCACCACATTGCCAAGCCGCGGCTTCATGGTATACCCTACGCTCGTCTCATCAACATTCAAGATGAGAATGTCTCGGTCGGCAAACTTCTGGTATAGATAGCGCAGATGCCGCCAAAAAGCATTGACCTTGCAGGACAAAGCATGCGGTGTGGAAACAACACCGACGCATCCAAAAGGGTGCAGCAATAGAGGGCGAGAAAACAAACCCGAAAACTGGGACCAGAAATGGGGCCCTTAAGGCTAATCCTGTGCATGCAAACAATATACGGCAACGTACTCGGACCCTTTTTTGGGTCCGGAATCTGGACCCAAAAAGGGGGCCAAAATACTGCAGCAGTTTCCTCCCGTCCAAGGGACTTTCGCTTTTAAAACTGCCGGGTCCTTGTGCACCACCTGTTTCAACACTTTGCGGCGGACCCCCCAACGCGCACGCCACTTCTGCGCCCACTTGTTCACGTAGCGTCGCGGAGGGACACCCACGTCGAGCTGATGGCCGATAAAGGCATGCTCCCAGTGCAAGAAGACGTCCATCGAGGAAGGGGCCACACCATGCAAGACATTGCAATCACGCACCCAATCCGAAGCTGCGGCCTCTGCCAAAAAGGCGTGTGCCCTCTGCGCTGCTAGCTCGCCGAATTCCAGCCAGTCTGTTGGCGGGGATTCCAAAAAAAGCTCTTCTAGGGCTGCAGCTGTTGGGAACCCAGCATCCTCAGGGCGCTTGTACGTGGATAACCTGCAAGCCACGCGGACAGCGAGAGCTATGTTGTAGTTGGACAGCACATACACAGCTAGGGTCGTTCGGCGAGCTGCAGGCCCCAGGCCACAACATTGCACTCTCTTTTGCTGCCGTCTGGCCTGCTGGTAAGCGCCTTTCAACTCGTTCCGGTTAGCCACTAAAGCTTGCTGTAATCGGACTACTTCAGCTGCAGCTGCATCCGGCATCATGGCATGCACAGGGACGCCGGCAAGCCGTGTGTCACACAGGCAGACAATATGGAGACTCCTGCCTACGGGCCATGTGTTTTGCCCAAAGAAGCTGTATGACAAGGAAACACTGTTGAAAGTTCATGCTTCAGAGAATGAGCAACAGTGTTGACGGAAACATGGAAACATGCCGGTCACCCATGCTGACGCAGAAGTCAAACTGAGCCCGTCCCAGCTCTGCAAGTAGCAGCAAGCGACGTGGCCATGCTGCAAAGTGACACCCAAGGAATCCAAGTCTGCAAGTGCGCTGCGTTGACAGCAGCCGGCATGTCACAGTCTCACAACATTTTCACTTGTACGCAGGCAAGTCAAAACAAGGCTTTGTAAGCATACACCATACGGCGTCGCTCTGGCCACAAACATTGCACTTCCTCTCGGGTTGGTTTGACCCCTTCGGGGAAACTCACCGGAAAATCCATTAACTCCCGCAGCTCCCGATGGAGTACTTGCGGATCAGGCGGATTGGTGCATCCGACCGCTGCGAAGCTACTGCGCCATGCCTTCTGCGCGAAAAATTATTTGTAGCTACAAGCGAGGTTGGAGGACCATGTTGAAGCATGTTGTTCTGTGTCGCCACCATTCTAAAGGTGTCCCTTCCCACAGGCATGGTGCTTTTCTTCCTCCTCTGGGTCTACAGACCTATACATACATATCTATATCCTACGTAGATATATCTCTTCATCGACATATATATATATATATACATACCTTTCTCTCCATGTCTTTCTCTATCTCTCTATCGCTCTTTTATTCTCGATCTACATATATCTCCATATACATGTCTATCGCTATCTAGAATCGGTACTAGAATGAAATACTCTAACGACTGGAAAGCGGGATCTTGAGCACTTTCATGCTGACAGCTTTGAACCAGGTAAAACCAAAAGACTGATCTTTATGTGCACATCTCCTGTTTTTTTTCAAAATGCAGCATGGCATTGAATGCTTGAAATTCCCAACGCGAAGCATTGGCTTTTCGAACCGGATCACGAACAGTCCCGATCACCGACTTGCATCTCGAACATTCTTTTCCTTTCGAACCGGATCACGAACAGTCCCGATCACCGACTTGCATCTCGAACATTCTTTTCCTTTCGACCCGGATCACGAACATTCCCGATCACCGACTTTCATCTCGACCATTGTATTGAAAAGTGAAACGAACGCATTGGGATGAGGAAGCGACCAGTTTCATATCAGCCACCTCCTAAAAAACTAGTCTTGTACGCATTTTATTTCGAGGTCTCTATTCTCCAAAGCACATGTCTATCTAGATCGATATAAGGCTTTCTGGGGTATGTTCCGACTTGTCTTTTGTAAAGAATCCACCTTGAAGTCGTTTCAAAGTTCTTCAAACCTAAAGTTTTGCGTTTGGCAAAGCTCAGCTGTGTCTCATAGATTTTCTGTCCGCGTCTCCTAGATTTTATTCCAGTCATTATCCCCATTGGTGGTTTTGGATGGATAGGGCAATTCAGGCATCAACATTCCTTGAATTGGGCAATCCATCCTTTAGGGGGTCATTACACTCCCAAAAATTAGCATAACCCCAAAAATAGTGTCGCGGATGAGATAGGGAGGTTCCCGGTTCAACCAACCCTTATATAATATCCAGCAACCAAGCTATCTAATCCGCTGGGGGGGTTCCTACACCGATTTAATCAAATGGGGGTGTGCTTCGAAGTTGCTACGCACGGAGCGGTTCGCTCCCCCCAATTGACCAAATCAGTTCCTAATTATATAATATTCTCTTATATTAATATATGTATATACAAATATATGTACGTACGTATCTATCATCCCATATCATCTTTGACATTTGCTGTCATGAAACATTGCAATCCCAATAGTTCACTCACCTGCATGGTTTGGCCATTTGGGGATGATTGAGGTCGTTATCATTTACCCTTTTCCGACAATCTACTAATTCATGCAAGCACCCTCATTTTGCGGATGCTAGGCCTGGGAACTGGGTGTCATGCTGGTTGGTTACCCATCAAAAGTGGTGGTCGAACCGGGGAAGATTGATAGACCTCAACAGCGTTTTACCGTCTGGTAAATTAACATAGACCGTGGGAGATAGGGATGGAAGACTAGTTGCCATTAAACCTTGGTGATTTTAAGGGTCTATGTTAATTTACCAGTGGGTAAATCACTTTAACCATATAGGGATTCGCCAGTCATTTTTTATGGTGGTGCACCGCGGTTGACCATTGGGGATTTATCAAACGATGGGCTTATATCATTGATTGAGCCTTATGGGTAACTGGCGAGAAATCACCATCAAACATGGGAATTTAACATGAACCAAGAAACCAAGGGTACAATTGCTAGATGTAGAGTCACTTCCCCCCTGGACAGGCAGCTGCACCATGTGCCCAGATGCAATGTGGCACAGCACCAGCCGCCAGCACCAGGCGCAAAGGCCCCAGAACGGCAGCAGCATCGCCAGGTCGTGCACGCACCAGGCGCAACGGCCGCAGCGCACCAGCATCCATCGCTGCCGCCGCAGCAAGAGAATGTTAAATCACTGACAGGATACGGCGTGTGCTATGTGTCACACAGTGGTGCGTCAATCAAGCAGGCCTCTGAATCCAATGAATGAATCTGAATAATCACTCCTACAGCCACTATGCAAAGCAATCGTCTGACTCCACTGACTGAATCGCTCTCACTTCCCACAGCCAACATGCAACATGAGTGGCCAGCTGCGATTGTTTTCAGACACCTTTGGCGTCAGGTTGTTAATCACACATAGGTGCACACTTCGTGTGCAAACTTGCAACTTCCTCACGCGTGTGCGTGCCATTGTAACACATGCAGGACGACATTGGCGCCCTTCACGGGCAAATACCAACACAGAGTCTCCTGCATAGCTCTGCACTTGTCAGAGACATGCCCATGCAGACAAACTGCAAACATCAGGGACGACCATTGGCAACCTTGACCGCCAACAGCCACGACAAATCTGCCGTGCTCAGTTTCCCAGCTTGCTGCATGATGCGACGGCGTTTTTTCTCCTGCGCCCGGCACAGACAATTTGCTGCAAACAAGCTAGCATTGATCAAGACAGGACATTATACCATGTCTGATGGCCACCAGTCTATGTCCTGGCTCTTCACCTCTCGGGTTGCTTGCGCCAACTGCCGCTTCAGCGCCTGTCGCGCTGCTTTCAAATCTGCCAAACGGTCTGCCGGCGGCGCAACGGCCGCAACATCAGCAGGTGCTGCTTCTGACGACATGGCTTCGCAGCAAGTGCGTCAAGGTGAGGGTCACCCAGGGCAAGTTCCTTCTGGCCAAAAGCTTGCAGAGTCTTCTGACAGTTGCTTCAGGGTTGCACGCTGCAAGCACATGCTTGCAAAGAGATGACACTAACACTAGCCTACACGGGGAACCCAAAAATGGGGGCTGGGATTATGCATAAAACTCGGCTTCCACAAGCTGGACCCTAATAGTCTCACAACATTTTCACTTGTACGCAGGCAAGTCAAAACAAGGCTTTGTAAGCATACACCATACGGCGTCGCTCTGGCCACAAACATTGCACTTCCTCTCGGGTTGGTTTGACCCCTTCGGGGAAACTCACCGGAAAATCCATTAACTCCCGCAGCTCCCGATGGAGTACTTGCGGATCAGGCGGATTGGTGCGTCCGACCGCTGCGAAGCTACTGCGCCATGCCTTCTGCGCGAAAAATTCACGCGGGCATTGCATCAGCTCCCAAATCCATGCCAGGGGATTCACCAAACCATGCTGGGAAGTTGCTTTCAGACCTTCGTGCCTTGCCCGCAAAAAGGCTTTGAAGCCAGCAAATGCACAAATGTCCAGCGGCTGCAGCACATCAGTGCATTGCGCCGGTATGTAAACCAGCTGCACCTTCTGCCTCTTTGCCGCTTGCATGACCTCCTTTGGCAAGTGGCTAGGCGCACAGTCCAGCAACAAGATACCTTGTTTGCCTGGATACAGCTTCAGCACCTCACCAATGTCTCGCAAGAGTTGCACCATGTTCGCAGCAGAAGTCCATGCAGACTTTTGCGCAATGATCTTCAATCGGGTTGGTGGCAAGGCTTTCTGTGCCCGCAGCAACTTGCGCGTCAGCCTCGTCTTGGAACCTATCAGGTAATGTGGTAACTTCCCTTGGACATCTGTAGAATTGCAAATGAGGCTGAGGTATGTCCAAGCTCCTCTCCGATCCTGCTTCGACACTTTCGCGACCGCAGGAGCCACCACATTGCCAAGCCGCGGCTTCATGGTATACCCTACGCTCGTCTCAGTGATGACTCATCAACATTCAACATGAGAATGTCTCGGTCGGCAAACTTCTGGTATAGATAGCGCAGATGCCGCCAAAAAGCATTGACCTTGCAGGACAAAGCATGCGGTGTGGAAACAACACCGACGCATCCAAAAGGGTGCAGCAATAGAGGGCGACAAAACAAACCCGAAAACTGGGACCAGAAATGGGGCCCTTAAGGCTAATCCTGTGCATGCAAACAATATACGGCAACGTACTCGGACCCTTTTTTGGGTCCGGAATCTGGACCCAAAAAGGGGGCCAAAATACTGCAGCAGTTTCCTCCCGTCCAAGGGACTTTCGCTTTTAAACCTGCCGGGTCCTTGTGCACCACCTGTTTCAACACTTTGCGGCGGACACCCCAGCGCGCACGCCACTTCTGCGCCCACTTGTTCACGTAGCGTCGCGGAGGGACACCCACGTCGAGCTGATGGCCGATAAAGGCATGCTCCCAGTGCAAGAAGACGTCCATCGAGGAAGGGGCCACACCATGCAAGACATTGCAATCACGCACCCAATCCGAAGTTGCGGCCTCTGCCAAAAAGGCGTGTGCCCTCTGCGCTGCTAGTTCGCCGAATTCCAGCCAGTCTGTTGGCGGGGATTCCAAAAAAAGCTCTTCTAGGGCTGCAGCTGTTGGGAACCCAGCATCCTCAGGGCGCTTGTACGTGGATAACCTGCAAGCCACGCGGACAGCGAGAGCTATGTTGTAGTTGGACAGCACATACACAGCTAGGGTCGTTCGGCGAGCTGCAGGCCCCAGGCCACAACATTGCACTCTCTTTTGCTGCCGTCTGGCCTGCTGGTAAGCGCCTTTCAACTCGTTCCGGTTAGCCACTAAAGCTTGCTGTAATCGGACTACTTCAGCTGCAGCTGCATCCGGCATCATGGCATGCACAGGGACGCCGGCAAGCCGTGTGTCACACAGGCAGACAATATGGAGACTCCTGCCTACGGGCCATGTGTTTTGCCCAAAGAAGCTGTATGACAAGGAAACACTGTTGAAAGTTCATGCTTCAGAGAATGAGCAACAGTGTTGACGGAAACATGGAAACATGCCGGTCACCCATGCTGACGCAGAAGTCAAACTGAGCCCGTCCCAGCTCTGCAAGTAGCAGCAAGCGACGTGGCCATGCTGCAAAGTGACACCCAAGGAATCCAAGTCTGCAAGTGCGCTGCGTTGACAGCAGCCGGCATGTCACAGTCTCACAACATTTTCACTTGTACGCAGGCAAGTCAAAACAAGGCTTTGTAAGCATACACCATACGGCGTCGCTCTGGCCACAAACATTGCACTTCCTCTCGGGTTGGTTTGACCCCTTCGGGGAAACTCACCGGAAAATCCATTAACTCCCGCAGCTCCCGATGGAGTACTTGCGGATCAGGCGGATTGGTGCATCCGACCGCTGCGAAGCTACTGCGCCATGCCTTCTGCGCGAAAAATTCACGCGGGCATTGCATCAGCTCCCAAATCCATGCCAGGGGATTCACCAAACCATGCTGGGAAGTTGCTTTCAGACCTTCGTGCCTTGCCCGCAAAAAGGCTTTGAAGCCAGCAAATGCACAAATGTCCAGCGGCTGCAGCACATCAGTGCATTGCGCCGGTATGTAAACCAGCTGCACCTTCTGCCTCTTTGCCGCTTGCATGACCTCCTTTGGCAAGTGGCTAGGCGCACAGTCCAGCAACAAGATACCTTGTTTGCCTGGATACAGCTTCAGCACCTCACCAATGTCTCGCAAGAGTTGCACCATGTTCGCAGCAGAAGTCCATGCAGACTTTTGCGCAATGATCTTCAATCGGGTTGGTGGCAAGGCTTTCTGTGCCCGCAGCAACTTGCGCGTCAGCCTCGTCTTGGAACCTATCAGGTAATGTGATAACTTCCCTTGGACATCTGTAGCATTGCAAATGAGGCTGAGGTATGTCCAAGCTCCTCTCCGATCCTGCTTCGACACTTTCGCGACCGCAGGAGCCACCACATTGCCAAGCCGCGGCTTCATGGTATACCCTACGCTCGTCTCATCAACATTCAACATGAGAATGTCTCGGTCGGCAAACTTCTGGTATAGATAGCGCAGATGCCGCCAAAAAGCATTGACCTTGCAGGACAAAGCATGCGGTGTGGAAACAACACCGACGCATCCAAAAGGGTGCAGCAATAGAGGGCGAGAAAACAAACCCGAAAACTGGGACCAGAAATGGGGCCCTTAAGGCTAATCCTGTGCATGCAAACAATATACGGCAACGTACTCGGACCCTTTTTTGGGTCCGGAATCTGGACCCAAAAAGGGGGCCAAAATACTGCAGCAGTTTCCTCCCGTCCAAGGGACTTTCGCTTTTAAAACTGCCGGGTCCTTGTGCACCACCTGTTTCAACACTTTGCGGCGGACACCCCAACGCGCACGCCACTTCTGCGCCCACTTGTTCACGTAGCGTCGCGGAGGGACACCCACGTCGAGCTGATGGCCGATAAAGGCATGCTCCCAGTGCAAGAAGACGTCCATCGAGGAAGGGGCCACACCATGCAAGACATTGCAATCACGCACCCAATCCGAAGTTGCGGCCTCTGCCAAAAAGGCGTGTGCCCTCTGCGCTGCTAGCTCGCCGAATTCCAGCCAGTCTGTTGGCGGGGATTCCAAAAAAAGCTCTTCTAGGGCTGCAGCTGTTGGGAACCCAGCATCCTCAGGGCGCTTGTACGTGGATAACCTGCAAGCCACGCGGACAGCGAGAGCTATGTTGTAGTTGGACAGCACATACACAGCTAGGGTCGTTCGGCGAGCTGCAGGCCCCAGGCCACAACATTGCACTCTCTTTTGCTGCCGTCTGGCCTGCTGGTAAGCGCCTTTCAACTCGTTCCGGTTAGCCACTAAAGCTTGCTGTAATCGGACTACTTCAGCTGCAGCTGCATCCGGCATCATGGCATGCACAGGGACGCCGGCAAGCCGTGTGTCACACAGGCAGACAATATGGAGACTCCTGCCTACGGGCCATGTGTTTTGCCCAAAGAAGCTGTATGACAAGGAAACACTGTTGAAAGTTCATGCTTCAGAGAATGAGCAACAGTGTTGACGGAAACATGGAAACATGCCGGTCACCCATGCTGACGCAGAAGTCAAACTGAGCCCGTCCCAGCTCTGCAAGTAGCAGCAAGCGACGTGGCCATGCTGCAAAGTGACACCCAAGGAATCCAAGTCTGCAAGTGCGCTGCGTTGACAGCAGCCGGCATGTCACAGTCTCACAACATTTTCACTTGTACGCAGGCAAGTCAAAACAAGGCTTTGTAAGCATACACCATACGGCGTCGCTCTGGCCACAAACATTGCACTTCCTCTCGGGTTGGTTTGACCCCTTCGGGGAAACTCACCGGAAAATCCATTAACTCCCGCAGCTCCCGATGGAGTACTTGCGGATCAGGCGGATTGGTGCATCCGACCGCTGCGAAGCTACTGCGCCATGCCTTCTGCGCGAAAAATTCACGCGGGCATTGCATCAGCTCCCAAATCCATGCCAGGGGATTCACCAAACCATGCTGGGAAGTTGCTTTCAGACCTTCGTGCCTTGCCCGCAAAAAGGCTTTGAAGCCAGCAAATGCACAAATGTCCAGCGGCTGCAGCACATCAGTGCATTGCGCCGGTATGTAAACCAGCTGCACCTTCTGCCTCTTTGCCGCTTGCATGACCTCCTTTGGCAAGTGGCTAGGCGCACAGTCCAGCAACAAGATACCTTGTTTGCCTGGATACAGCTTCAGCACCTCACCAATGTCTCGCAAGAGTTGCACCATGTTCGCAGCAGAAGTCCATGCAGACTTTTGCGCAATGATCTTCAATCGGGTTGGTGGCAAGGCTTTCTGTGCCCGCAGCAACTTGCGCGTCAGCCTCGTCTTGGAACCTATCAGGTAATGTGGTAACTTCCCTTGGACATCTGTAGAATTGCAAATGAGGCTGAGGTATGTCCAAGCTCCTCTCCGATCCTGCTTCGACACTTTCGCGACCGCAGGAGCCACCACATTGCCAAGCCGCGGCTTCATGGTATACCCTACGCTCGTCTCAGTGATGACTCATCAACATTCAACATGAGAATGTCTCGGTCGGCAAACTTCTGGTATAGATAGCGCAGATGCCGCCAAAAAGCATTGACCTTGCAGGACAAAGCATGCGGTGTGGAAACAACACCGACGCATCCAAAAGGGTGCAGCAATAGAGGGCGAGAAAACAAACCCGAAAACTGGGACCAGAAATGGGGCCCTTAAGGCTAATCCTGTGCATGCAAACAATATACGGCAACGTACTCGGACCCTTTTTTGGGTCCGGAATCTGGACCCAAAAAGGGGGCCAAAATACTGCAGCAGTTTCCTCCCGTCCAAGGGACTTTCGCTTTTAAAACTGCCGGGTCCTTGTGCACCACCTGTTTCAACACTTTGCGGCGGACCCCCCAACGCGCACGCCACTTCTGCGCCCACTTGTTCACGTAGCGTCGCGGAGGGACACCCACGTCGAGCTGATGGCCGATAAAGGCATGCTCCCAGTGCAAGAAGACGTCCATCGAGGAAGGGGCCACACCATGCAAGACATTGCAATCACGCACCCAATCCGAAGTTGCGGCCTCTGCCAAAAAGGCGTGTGCCCTCTGCGCTGCTAGTTCGCCGAATTCCAGCCAGTCTGTTGGCGGGGATTCCAAAAAAAGCTCTTCTAGGGCTGCAGCTGTTGGGAACCCAGCATCCTCAGGGCGCTTGTACGTGGATAACCTGCAAGCCACGCGGACAGCGAGAGCTATGTTGTAGTTGGACAGCACGTACACAGCTAGGGTCGTTCGGCGAGCTGCAGGCCCCAGGCCACAACATTGCACTCTCTTTTGCTGCCGTCTGGCCTGCTGGTAAGCGCCTTTCAACTCGTTCCGGTTAGCCACTAAAGCTTGCTGTAATCGGACTACTTCAGCTGCAGCTGCATCCGGCATCATGGCATGCACAGGGACGCCGGCAAGCCGTGTGTCACACAGGCAGACAATATGGAGACTCCTGCCTACGGGCCATGTGTTTTGCCCAAAGAAGCTGTATGACAAGGAAACACTGTTGAAAGTTCATGCTTCAGAGAATGAGCAACAGTGTTGACGGAAACATGGAAACATGCCGGTCACCCATGCTGACGCAGAAGTCAAACTGAGCCCGTCCCAGCTCTGCAAGTAGCAGCAAGCGACGTGGCCATGCTGCAAAGTGACACCCAAGGAATCCAAGTCTGCAAGTGCGCTGCGTTGACAGCAGCCGGCATGTCACAACAAGGGCCCTCACTGACGACAGCTAGTTTGCAACCGTCTGGCGACCCCTTTTTTTGGAACCGGCCGTGGCCTCAGTCTTGTCTGTATAAGGGCTGGCTACACTGAATGAGAATCGCATTCCCTTCTAGCCATTCCCGATCTTCTGCAGCGAGCTGCTCCAGTTCGGTGGTCCAGACATTGGATGTGACAATGAGAGCGACATTCCAAACCCAGATGCGATAAACATACATGCCTGTCGCCGAGTGCCCAAGTGAAATTTCGGCAGGCGGCGCCTGAAACAATTTTTTGTGCTTCAAGTTCAAGATGGACACTAGCTTCATCAAACACCACACACCGGTGCCGTAGCACATCATATTCCCTCATGTCGGGCTCCAACACCCCGGAACAATTGGTTTCATACGTGTGATCTGCGCCAAAGAGAGACCGTGCATAGACAGTCTTCCCCAGGCGCGTTGGGCCATTCAGCACCAAGAATTTTCGGCGATGCATAGGCCGCGTGAACTGTGGCAAGAACAGCTGCGTCACTTCTGGTAGTTCCACTGGCTCTTTCTGCAGTGGGCGCAAGAGCTCTGCTGCAGCAGCCTGCTGCTGCTGAATGTACAGCTCCCGTTGTTTCTGGCCATGGTACTTCAGGTTCTCACAGTAAGCACGAATGTTGCGCTTGCATTGGACGTAGTGCTGCTCGGCACACTCCTTGTTAATCTTATCCCCCTGCCAAAGTCCAGTCACCCAGTCGGGGCTCACTGTGAAAGTCTGGCAAGTGGTCTGGCGAAAAATGGACCCTTTCTTCTCCACTTGGAGATAAAAGTGCCCTTGATCCAGTGCACGACGGACTGACCGCCCACGAGCCTGCGAGGAATCCAAGGAGATGTGCGGCTTGCACCCACGAAATGCCAAACTTTGTCCAGACAGATGCACTTGTCGCCCTGGCCGCAGCATGCGGGTGCATGGGCCAGGAAGGTACGGTGCTAGAGCCTATCTGGTTCTGTTAGCCATCAGAACCAAACATGAAACAGGACCGAAAAGTATGGGGAAGGTGCGTCCTCACATTGGGCTGCGAAAAAGAATGACTGGCACTGGGAATGAAAGATAAAATGACATGATTCAGGCTTGCGAGAGAGGTGCCCGCATTGCTGCCGAGTCGCGGGTGTCAAACATCATGTGCAAGTGAATGGAAGGCACTCTGCGTTGCAGCGTCACCTCTGTGTGGAGCTCCAGGGCGGTGCTGACCCGTTCAAAGCGGTACTTGTTGCTGAGCTCGGTCATCCAACTTTGAAAGTCATCCCAAATGGCAAGCACCTGCGGTGCGTTTCGTAGGCCGGCACTGAGCAGATCAATGTCGACAGATGGTCCTGCCGCAAGCAGGTCCAAGGAAGGTTGATGCTCAATCATGCTAAAGGAGCCACTGTATCGGAACATAGTACCAGTGCCCTTGTATGCTTGCGGCGATGGCTCGTTGACAATCGGCTCTTCGACATGCCCCCCTGCCAGTAGGTCACGTGCAGCACGTGCAAACTTCACAGGAATTTGCGGCAACATGTCGCGCAAAATCTGCGGCCTGTCGGCTTGTGCAAATGAAGCTCTCCACCGCTGCCGCTTGGCGTGTCCGTGCTCATTCCGAGCGGCCATTCGCTGCGCAGCCCATTTGTCGCGCAGCCATATCAGCAGCTGCTTGCGTGCCTCCCGGTCAGGGGGGCCGTTTGGCGGCGGCTGCTTACCACAGAGTCGCCGTCGGACAGGCATGGCGGCACTGTGGCTCAATGATCATGTTCTTGTTTTGCTGCGTGACATGAAGGGGCCCTCATGGGAAGTTAATACCCTGGCAGCTAAGCAGTCGATGACAAAGCGACCGTACAATGAACAGCATGCAATGCCTCACCATGCTCTGTCTGGATGTGGGCACGGCGGCGGCACCCAAACAGCAGACCAAGCCTGCTCGCAGGCATGAGGACAAGCAAGCTTCACATAGAGGAGCAGGAGATAGACGCGTCAGTTCTGGACATTGATGAGTTCAAATTGGTTATAAATGGGAGTCTATAAGGTCGAAATGGGGTTATGACTACTTATAACTGGTCAATGGCCATAACTGGTCTAATAGCAGAGCGGGCCAAAGAAAAGACTACAAGGCAAACAAGTGTGGGCAGCGGCTCAGCAGCTTTGTTTTCGTCAAGTACGCACGGACTTTCCGCGCCACTCGAGACTGTTGTCCCAGCGCTTGCATGGCTGAAAAACCTTGGCAGGAGCATGGAGAGGACCAAGCGACGGGTATGGACTGCGACAAAACCCAGACGACAGCACGGACAGGATCGGTCGGAGGACCGCGGAGGACCAAGCAACGGGAAAAACTATGGAAAAACGGGGGCAAAAATGGCGGTCCCCCAAATCCGCCTCTGGGAGAATAGAATTATTTGTAGCTACAAGCGAGGTTGGAGGACCATGTTGAAGCATGTTGTTCTGTGTCGCCACCATTATTTGTAGCTACAAGCGAGGTTGGAGGACCATGTTGAAGCATGTTGTTCCGTGTCGCCACCATTATTTGTAGCTACAAGCGAGGTTGGAGGACCATGTTGAAGCATGTTGTTCTGTGTCGCCACCATTATTTGTAGCTACAAGCGAGGTTTGAGGACCATGTTGAAGCATGTTGTTCTGTGTCGCCACCATTATTTGTAGCTACAAGCGAGGTTGGAGGACCATGTTGAAGCATGTTGTTCTGTGTCGCCACCATTATTTGTAGCTACAAGCGAGGTTGGAGGACCATGTTGAAGCATGTTGTTCTGTGTCGCCACAATTATTTGTAGCTACAAGCGAGGTTGGAGGACCATGTTGAAGCATGTTGTTCTGTGTCGCCACCATTATTTGTAGCTACAAGCGAGGTTGGAGGACCATGTTGAAGCATGTTGTTCTGTGTCGCCACCATTATTTGTAGCTACAAGCGAGGTTGGAGGACCATGTTGTAGCATGTTGTTCTGTGTCGCCACCATTATTTGTAGCTACAAGCGAGGTTGGAGGACCATGTTGAAGCATGTTGTTCTGTGTCGCCACCATTATTTGTAGCTACAAGCGAGGTTGGAGGACCATGTTGAAGCATGTTGTTCTGTGTCGCCACCATTATTTGTAGCTACAAGCGAGGTTGGAGGACCATGTTGAAGCATGTTGTTTGTGTCGCCACCATTATTTGTAGCTACAAGCGAGGTTGGAGGACCATGTTGAAGCATGTTGTTCTGTGTCGCCACCATTATTTGTAGCTACAAGCGAGGTGGAGGACCATGTTGAAGCATGTTGTTCTGTGTCGCCACCATTATTTGTAGCTACAAGCGAGGTTGGAGGACCATGTTGAAGCATGTTGTTCTGTGTCGCCACCATTATTTGTAGCTACAAGCGAGGTTGGAGGACCATGTTGAAGCATGTTGTTCTGTGTCGCCACCATTATTTGTAGCTACAAGCGAGGTTGGAGGACCATGTTGAAGCATGTTGTTCTGTGTCGCCACCATTATTTGTAGCTACAAGCGAGGTTGGAGGACCATGTTGAAGCATGTTGTTCTGTGTCGCCACCATTATTTGTAGCTACAAGCGAGGTTGGAGGACCATGTTGAAGCATGTTGTTCTGTGTCGCCACCATTATTTGTAGCTACAAGCGAGGTTGGAGGACCATGTTGAAGCATGTTGTTCTGTGTCGCCACCATTATTTGTAGCTACAAGCGAGGTTGGAGGACCATGTTGAAGCATGTTGTTCTGTTGTCGCCACCATTATTTGTAGCTACAAGCGAGGTTGGAGGACCATGTTGAAGCATTGTGTTCTGTGCTCGCCACATTATTTGGAGGTACAAGCGAGGTTGGAAGGACCATGTTGAAGCATGTTGTTTCTGGTCGCCACCATTATTTGTACGACAAGCGAGGTTGGAGGACCCATGTTGAAAGCATGTTGTTTCTGTGTCCCACCATTATTTGTAGCTACAACGAGGTTGGGGGACCATGTTGAAGCATGTTGTTCTGTGTCGCCACCATTATTGTAGCTACAAGCGAGGTGGAGGACCATGTTGAAGCATGTTGTTCTGTGTCGCCACCATTATTTGTAGCTACAAGCGAGGTTGGAGGACCATGTTGAAGCATGTTGTTCTGTGTCGCCACCATTATTTGTAGCTACAAGCGAGGTTGGAGGACCATGTTGAAGCATGTTGTTCTGTGTCGCCACCATTATTTGTAGCTACAAGCGAGGTTGGAGGACCATGTTGAAGCATGTTGTTCTGTGTCGCCACCATTATTGTAGCTACAAGCGAGGTTGGAGGACCATGTTGAAGCATGTTGTTCTGTGTCGCCACCATTATTTGTAGCTACAAGCGAGGTTGGAGGACCATGTTGAAGCATGTTGTTCTGTGTCGCCACCATTATTTGTAGCTACAAGCGAGGTTGGAGGACCATGTTGAAGCATGTTGTTCTGTGTCGCCACCATTATTTGTAGCTACAAGCGAGGTTGGAGGACCATGTTGAAGCATGTTGTTCTGTGTCGCCACCATTATTTGTAGCTACAAGCGAGGTTGGAGGACCATGTTGAAGCATGTTGTTCTGTGTCGCCACCATTATTTGTAGCTACAAGCGAGGTTGGAGGACCATGTTGAAGCATGTTGTTCTGTGTCGCCACCATTATTTGTAGCTACAAGCGAGGTTGGAGGACCATGTTGAAGCATGTTGTTCTGTGTCGCCACCATTATTTGTAGCTACAAGCGAGGTTGGAGGACCATGTTGAAGCATGTTGTTCTGTGTCGCCACCATTATTTGTAGCTACAAGCGAGGTTGGAGGACCATGTTGAAGCATGTTGTTCTGTGTCGCCACCATTATTTGTAGCTACAAGCGAGGTTGGAGGACCATGTTGAAGCATGTTGTTCTGTGTCGCCACCATTATTTGTAGCTACAAGCGAGGTTGGAGGACCATGTTGAAGCATGTTGTTCTGTGTCGCCACCATTATTTGTAGCTACAAGCGAGGTTGGAGGACCATGTTGAAGCATGTTGTTCTGTGTCGCACCATTATTTGTAGCTACAAGCGAGGTTGGAGGACCATGTTGAAGCATGTTGTTCTGTGTCGCCACCATTATTTGTAGCTACAAGCGAGGTTGGAGGACCATGTTGAAGCATGTTGTTCTGTGTCGCCACCATTCTAAAGGTGTCCCTTCCCACAGGCATGGTGCTTTTCTTCCTCCTCTGGGTCTACAGACCTATACATACATATCTATATCTACGATTATCTACGTAGATATATCTCTTCATCGACATATATATATATATACATACCTTTCTCTCCATGTCTTTCTCTATCTCTCTATCGCTCTTTTATTCTCGATCTACATATATCTCCATATACATGTCTATCGCTATCTAGAATCGGTACTAGAATGAAATACTCTAACGACTGGAAAGCGGGATCTTGAGCACTTTCATGCTGACAGCTTTGAACCAGGTAAAACCAAAAGACTGATCTTTATGTGCACATCTCCTGTTTTTTTTCAAAATGCAGCATGGCATTGAATGCTTGAAAGTCCCAACGCGAAGCATTGGCTTTTCGAACCGGATCACGAACAGTCCCGATCACCGACTTGCATCTCGAACATTCTTTTCCTTTCGAACCGGATCACGAACAGTCCCGATCACCGACTTGCATCTCGAACATTCTTTTCCTTTCGACCCGGATCACGAACATTCCCGATCACCGACTTTCATCTCGACCATTGTATTGAAAAGTGAAACGAACGCATTGGGATGAGGAAGCGACCAGTTTCATATCAGCCACCTCCTAAAAAACTAGTCTTGTACGCATTTTATTTCGAGGTCTCTATTCTCCAAAGCACCTGTCTGTCTAGATCGATATAAGGCTTTCTGGGGTATGTTCCGACTTGTCTTTTGTAAAGAATCCACCTTGAAGTCGTTTCAAAGTTCTTCAAACCTAAAGTTTTGCGTTTGGCAAAGCTCAGCTGTGTCTCATAGATTTTCTGTCCGCGTCTCCTAGATTTTATTCCAGTCATTATCCCCATTGGTGGTTTTGGATGGATAGGGCAATTCAGGCATCAACATTCCTTGAATTGGGCAATCCATCCTTTAGGGGGTCATTACACTCCCAAAAATTAGCATAACCCCAAAAATAGTGTCGCGGATGAGATAGGGAGGTTCCCGGTTCAACCAACCCTTATATAATATCCAGCAACCAAGCTATCTAATCCGCTGGGGGGGTTCCTACACCGATTTAATCAAATGGGGGTGTGCTTCGAAGTTGCTACGCACGGAGCGGTTCGCTCCCCCCAATTGACCAAATCTGTTCCTAATTATATAATATTCTCTTATATTAATATATGTATATACAAATATATGTACGTACGCATCTATCATCCCATATCATCTTTGACATTTGCTGTCATGAAACATTGCAATCCCAATAGTTCACTCACCTGCATGGTTTGGCCATTTGGGGATGATTGAGGTCGTTATCATTTACCCTTTTCCGACAATCTACTAATTCATGCAAGCACCCTCATTTTGCGGATGCTAGGCCTGGGAACTGGGTGTCATGCTGGTTGGTTACCCATCAAAAGTGGTGGTCGAACCGGGGAAGATTGATAGACCTCAACAGCGTTTTACCGTCTGGTAAATTAACATAGACCGTGGGAGATAGGGATGGAAGACTAGTTGCCATTAAACCTTGGTGATTTTAAGGGTCTATGTTAATTTACCAGTGGGTAAATCACTTTAACCATATAGGGATTCGTCAGTCGTTTTTTATGGTGGTGCACCGCGGTTGACCATTGGGGATTTATCAAACGATGGGCTTATATCATTGATTGAGCCTTATGGGTAACTGGCGAGAAATCACCATCAAACATGGGAATTTAACATGAACCAAGAAACCAAGGGTACAATTGCTAGATGTAGAGTCACTTCCCCCCTGGACAGGCAGCTGCACCATGTGCCCAGATGCAATGTGGCACAGCACCAGCCGCCAGCACCAGGCGCAAAGGCCCCAGAACGGCAGCAGCATCGCCAGGTCGTGCACGCACCAGGCGCAACGGCCGCAGCGCACCAGCATCCATCGCTGCCGCCGCAGCAAGAGAATGTTAAATCACTGACAGGATACGGCGTGTGCTATGTGTCACACAGTGGTGCGTCAATCAAGCAGGCCTCTGAATCCAATGAATGAATCTGAATAATCACTCCTACAGCCACTATGCAAAGCAATCGTCTGACTCCACTGACTGAATCGCTCTCACTTCCCACAGCCAACATGCAACATGAGTGGCCGGCTGCGATTGTTTTCAGACACCTTTGGCGTCAGGTTGTTAATCACACATAGGTGCACACTTCGTGTGCAAATTTGCAACTTCCTCACGCGTGTGCGTGCCATTGTAACACATGCAGGACGACATTGGCGCCCTTCACGGGCAAATACCAACACAGAGTCTCCTGCATAGCTCTGCACTTGTCAGAGACATGCCCATGCAGACAAACTGCAAACATCAGGGACGACCATTGGCAACCTTGACCGCCAACAGCCACGACAAATCTGCCGTGCTCAGTTTCCCAGCTTGCTGCATGATGCGACGGCGTTTTTTCTCCTGCGCCCGGCACAGACAATTTGCTGCAAACAAGCTAGCATTGATCAAGACAGGACATTATACCATGTCTGATGGCCACCAGTCTATGTCCTGGCTCTTCACCTCTCGGGTTGCTTGCGCCAACTGCCGCTTCAGTGCCTGTCGCGCTGCTTTCAAATCTGCCAAACGGTCTGCCGGCGGCGCAACGGCCGCAACATCAGCAGGTGCTGCTTCTGACGACATGGCTTCGCAGCAAGTGCGTCAAGGTGAGGGTCACCCAGGGCAAGTTCCTTCTGGCCAAAAGCTTGCAGAGTCTTCTGACAGTTGCTTCAGGGTTGCACGCTGCAAGCACATGCTTGCAAAGAGATGACACTAACACTAGCCTACACGGGGAACCCAAAAATGGGGGCTGGGATTATGCATAGAACTCGGCTTCCACAAGCTGGACCCTAATAGTATGTATGGTGTATGTAGGTAATGTATGTATGTCTGTATGTTATGTATGTAGTATGTAGTATGTAGGATGTATGTATGTATGTAGTATGTATGTATGTAGTATGTTGTTGTATGATGTATGATGTATGTATGTTGTATGTATTGTCTTAGTATGTATGTATGTATGTATGTATGTATGTAGTAGTATGTATGTATGTAGTAGTCTGTATGTATGTATGTATTATGGATGTATGTATGTATGTAGTATTTGTATGATGTAGGTATGGTATGATGGTAGTATGTATGTAATGTATGTAATGTATGTAATGTATGTAATGTATGTAATGTATGTAATGTATGTAATGTATGTAATGTATGTATGTATGTATGTATATATATATATACATACACATGTATGTGAATATATATATATATATAAACAATCATATTTATATGTATATATATATATACATATACATATCTAAGGATGTAATATGTGATTATGTCATATGATGATTGATATTGATATTGATATAATATATACATTCATTTGTTCACATGCAGTGCAAAGAAATGGGTTGGAACGTGGTTTTGAAACCTTCGCAAAGCTCATGGCAATCCAAGTCTCAAAACTGATACCGAGGTGGGAAACGACGACGCGCAGTGCGGACGTGAGCCGCTTTAAAGCGAAAACGGTGGGCAGACGTGACGGCAGAACTTGGGGCATTTGGGTATGGCTCCAATTTATGGCAATTCGAATGAGGAAAATCATGATAAACAGTGTTTTTTTTTTTTAAAGAGTGTCTTCATTAGAACTTATCTAAATTTAAAACGGTTGAATTTGAGGTTTCTAGTGGTGCACGCGGAATGCCTGACAGTTAGGTTGACGGAGAGATCGACGGTCAGGTTGCCGGTCCGTCCACGTGTCCGTCAAGGTGTCCGTCGACCTCTCCGTCAAACTCACCGTCATGAGTCACCGTCAAACGCAACCGTCTAGTTTTTGAGGTGTGACTAGAGCATACGTTTCAAATTTAGCTAAATTAGAACCAAATTCTTGACATGTACCCACTTGATGTGTAGCCAGTCAAAGGAGCTTTAGTGGGTTTCAAGTGACTCGGCCATTTTCGCCTCAGTGTTGGGGGACTGGGACAAAAGGCCTAAGGTATGCGTACAAGTTGAAAGAGAGCAAGAACTTCATCATTTGACTACCACCCAAAATTTTCACTTCCTAATACACATTCACTTATATATATACATATATATACATATATATACATATATATACATATATATACATATATATACATATATATACATATATATATACATACACACATCTAGATCTAGATATAGATATGGATATGCATATGGATAGAGACATACGCATATGATGTATTTAGGCACCCCCACATGCACATTACATACAGCATAGCATGGAAACCAACAGTTTTCCGCAATCAACGAGTCCGTGCTTCCGTCGTCTCCACCTGAAAAACGGACACATGCAGACTGTCGTGTTGCTCTGTCCCATGCATTCCTGGCCTTTTGAGCTCAAATTGGGTGTGGCAGTAACAGGTGAATCATACTATATATTATTATGTATATTTATGTAGTATATAATAATATACAGTATATATATATGTATATATATATATACACATAGACTCTTGGTGTCCGGTCCTTTCCATCAAGTCCGGTGTTGTTCCAAAAGAGCGTTGCACTTCCAGGACAAATAGCTTCCAGCTCTCAAAGCAGAACTCCAAACCCATGAATTTCAGACATGGTGGTTATGTTGGTCATGTTTTGATGTTTTCCATCAGAAACCGCAGCCAGATAGGCCGATAGGCTGGGGCCAAAGATTCGCCCCTTGCCCGAGCTCGCTATGCGAGATGAAAGCCCGAAGACCTGTCCACCCATGCAGGATGGGTCGTGGTCGGAAAATTGGGTTGGGAGATGTTGGGAGACACACTGTCCGGAGGCAGCTTCTGAGATGAACCCAACAGCTGACTCTGCTTGTGTTTCTCGTGTTTTTTTCCATACATTTGCGTGCATAGAGATACCATGAAAATGATTCAATCCGCAAGCCGTGACGTAATGCTACAGGAAGCCTCCACAAGATCGCTAATATCAATTTGGGATCTAAAATGTCCTCAGCTACTATACAACTGTGAAACTGCATCAGGACCTGGGCTTGTCTCAAGACTTGATGAGAGCAATTCGGCATCTCGGCACAAGGGGTTGAATGGAGGCGCAATGATGGGCAACCCATGCGGGTTCCTCAATAGGAGGTGATAGTGCAGTATAAGAACGGCCAGATTCCAGTCGCAGCAGAACCCTGTGTCTGTGCGGGTGTCTAAGGCTCAAATACCAAGTTCTCATACAGCTTTCGGTGCTTTTGTGGAAGCTCCTCATTTTAGGAGGGAACCCATATTTCAAGGGTGTAGAACACCGTCTCTTGATCTATACCTGGTAGGTTTATGGGAGCCAAGCTTCAAAATTCCCAAATCCCCAGAGTTGGGCCAAGATTAGTCTTCAATCAAACAATATTTAGAGTTAAAAAACAGATATAAACATATCAAATTCACGATTTTCCAGTTCAAAGCTTCACTCCATACTAATTCAGTATTATTATGGTTCTACAACCAACCATGGGTCTTTCATGGGCCGTGGACAAGGAGCCTCTACGAGACGCGGCGTCTGCAGGATGCACGCTCGGATCAGCGGAGGGGGCAGCTGCTCCGACCTGTGCGCGCCTTGCGAGCCACGGCAGGCTTTGCCTATTTCCACGAAGGCACGCGTACGTAGCGACGTAGCGACGTAGCGTGCGATGGCACGGTGCTGGGTATCCAACGGTCTGAACCAAAGGAAGGGGGAACACATGGGAAAACTGGCTAATTTGATGGCTGAGCCTGGTCACTTGAGATTTGGGAATTTGGGGAACGTTGAGCAAAATCCTAATTGTGGGCCATCGCCGCTGCTGCTAGGTGAGGATTGGAATGCCAAGATCAGGCCGATCTGCCTTTGGTTTTGCCAAACAGTGACGAAATTGACGAAATCGGTGGTTTCGGACCAGACCCAGACGCTAAATCAACTGATACCTTTGCCTTTATAGTCATCGATGCCCTTGGCAAACCTGGTCTCAGGTCCTTCGATGGTATTGCTTCCATGCCCCTGACCTCACACAAGAGTCAGAGCAGGCATCGGCTCTTCGATCTGAGCCAGCTATGTCAGCTATGTACCGAAAGCAGAATCTGGAATTGAGATGAATTAAGCAGAATGTGACTCCAAACAGGCTGTGGCTCCAATTTCGACCAACATCGGATTCATCGTGGAATCATGAAGAAACATCATATCAAACAGGCCGTCCTCAGCGCCGCGCGCCGGTGGACCACCTGGCATTCCGAGGACACCACGGAGGCGTTTCCCTTTAGCCCCTTGCATCATCCCGTCATGAATGACCATGACTTAGTATCAGCTATGGCGACTTGGAGATCTCCGATGATTTAGGAAACCTCCATGTTTAGCATTGCTTTTAGCATGGTTAAACTAAGTTTCCCAATTGGCTGTTGGTTTTAATTTTTGTAACTCCTTGTTGATAGGTCGCCAAGCTTTGAAGCAGGCCGGGTGAAGATGGGAGAGAATGAAGAGCCTGGGATTTTTCTTTGGGTTTACCATAAGCTAAAGATGTAGAAATGCTGGTGGCTTTGTCTTCTTGAGGAATTCTAAGAGCAGCAAGTTCAACAACTTTGACAACTTTGCTCATTGAGATACTGGCTGCTGACTATAGGTAGGAATTGCTTACCTTGAGTCATTCCTCAGATGGGCAAGGAACGACTGCTCCACCAAACTTTGCAGGTTCAGATGGCCAATTCTTTGTCAAGATCAGCCAGAGACAGCAGAGACCGAGAAATCCAAAGTACAAATCTCCACCTGATATTCATGATCATTCATAATTCATTCATGCCATTCAGATTACTTAGTTACTGCCAGTCATTCCCGATAATCAGTGTAAGACTTTGAACACATCACAGCAACGCTTCAGCTAGTGCGGCATGGCGCCCAAAGCAGCTGATGTTGGCTTAGCGGCACGGCTGGGCGGTTGATGTCAGTTGATGTCAGTTGTGTTGCGCTGGGAACGATTCCAGTTGGATCAGTTGGAGGTTTCCAATCCATGGGAGGTACCCCCAGTTATCATCCATGTATAGATGGGAGTTTCCATGAAATAAACCATCCAGCTATTGGGGTCCCATTGATGGAAACCCTCAGTCGATCGTCCAAGGAAACTGGAGCAGATGGCCGTGATGGCCGCGTACGCGCGAGCATTTTGTCTCCTGGTGATGGACAAGGTTAGGCGTTTCATGTTGGCTTTCACTAGGCCGATATACCAATTCTTTACAATATCAGCAACATTTTTGGTATATCAGCTAGTGAAAGATATACTAGCCACAATAGTTGGTATATGGGAGTCGATCTAAAGGTCCATCTAGGAGTGTTTATTACAAAGGCCGCCAGTGTTACAGCATGGGACCCTGCCATTTTCTTTTTGTTGAGTTCGCGAACACACATGATTTTTTTGGCGAACGATTTGGCGACAGTTTATTTGATGAGTTGTTTTACCATACTGACTCTTATTGTTTCTATGGGTGAAGCGATATCCTTCTGAATTTTGCATGGCAGGGATACAATAGACCCACGTACTATGTTGCAATCAAGTCGAGCTGTTTGGTTGATTTGCAAAATATGTTTCGCGAAAGTTTCGTGAAAGTGGCGAAAGAGAAGGTGCCCATGGAAGCCCATGGAAGCCCATGGCCTACGCAGTACCTTTGCAGCGTCAAGGGAGCCTGGAAACAATGAAAGTTTGTTGTTTCCTGGTGGAATCCCAACATGGCCTTTTATTTGCCCTTGGCTGTCTCCCTGATCACTCACACAGTTGCCGTTTACATGCAGTTTGAGCGCGTCTCTGCAGCACAAAGGCGGATGCTATAACCCGGCGAAAGAACAACGTGGAGTTGCGAAAGATTCGCGCAAACATTTTTTATTCGCGAAGAATGGCTGTTTGCAGATGAAAGAACTTAGATATCTTAGATCAACCGCCATATCCAAATAGCAGTTGAGTCAAAGATGGATACTCCACGGGTAGCCGGACGCGCCAAGGCTCGTGGGCGGAGTTGTCACCGTGGCCGCAGGTTTGGCCATCTCAAAACTAATGGCGCGCGGCAAGTTTGGTGAAGGCGCTGGCAGCACAATTTATTGTCGCCAAATGGAAACCTGTTTTCAAATTGGGGAAATGTGAGAATTGGAGGCACAAAGACTTGCAGTTCCTGAATTTGCATGTTATTGGCATCTTATATTGCTGTGTATGGATGCATCGAGCAGTCAAACGATCTCTTAAAAGTGTGCAATTTGACCACCGATTTTCACCTGAATCTGTTTGAAGTACATCAGGTCGTCCCTGCGCGAGTAAAACCTCCACAGTGTTTACAGAAGTCACGACGGTGAAGGGATGCCGCAAAGAAGCTGGTGAGGCGGACGACGCTGGGCTTGGGGGGTACCTTTTGTTGGCCCTTGGTGATTTATGATAGGCTCAAGAAATTGTGTATTGAATGACTATTGAATCACTATTGAATGACTATTGACTATTGACCATTGACTATTGACTATTGACTATTGGTATAAATGAATATAAATATAAATGCAATCATCGTAGAGCCCAACCAAGAGTTGCAGTTACAACCAGCATGAACATGGACCAACATCAGAGCACTGAAGACACAAACAGAAGAGATGAGAAACAAATGGCTATGGGTCAAAACCCTGGTAGCTTGGTGAGCCCCAACTTGCCGGTAAATGGATGTTCATCACCCCAAATATTGGGCCCAAAGGTTTTAACCCAGACCCAAATCTGTGTCCCAGAAATCCAAATCCAAATTTTCCCTTCCTTCACCCCACTGCCACGCTCAGCTGCTGAAACTGACCCTACCGGACCTCGTAGCAGCTTTGTGCCCTGACTGAATTGACACTTTGGGCGAGCCAGAAGATATCGTTTTATCCACTGCAAGTCCAACACGTCATGTTTCGATATTCTTTGATACAGTATTTATTGAATTACTCCATGTAGCGGCAGCGTATGTGGCGCTGTGATCCCCGAAGATTCTTTGACCTGAGGCGCCAACGGCCACAATCCCTGGATGATGTGTTGCTTGGCTGAAGACGGATGCGGACGCATGCCATCTACCTCCAAACCTCCCGCTGAGGCCAGAACTCACTGAACTGCTGCAGTCTACACAGGCCGGGGCGTCACGATTCCTAGCGGATGCTGCTATCTTTGATGTGGGACTTGTACCAAGTGATCCCAGGTCATCCCAAGATTCACATGTCCTGTCCCAGGTGTTGTTCATGTTAATGTCAACATCAGCCGCTTGCAATCTGCACCAGGATTGCTGCAAAGATCCTGAATGGCTTCAGCATCGAGATGAACCTGCAACGGAGCGGGTTGATGACCTGATCATCATGGCCCACAACGGTTAGATCCAAATTTTAAACAGAAGCACATGAATCACTACACTGGCTTCCCGTGAACCTTCAACACTTGTAATTATCATGTTTGCCAGATGTTGCCAGTCACATCTCACAGTATAGACCGTTCGATTCATCTTTGGATGTTCCCCAAGGTTTGTGCAAAGAGGGTGTATGCCCAAATTTGCCATTTGCGTTTGAAATGTTTGAAAGATGATGACAATCAATGACAATGATCATCGATGATCATCGAAACTCGGGGGCCCCTAGCCCAAGACGCACCCACCAGATCTCGCAAGCATACCAGCATTAAACCCCACATGTGAAATGATTTAAAGATATCTATAGATATCTAAGATATCACACTAACAGTCACTAAAGTGACTAACATCTCAATCTTCTCACGATTTCTCACGTGTTGTTTCCTGGCCCCGACCTCCACCTGGCTCGCAGCGCAACGCAGGACCTGGCGGAGTGGCTCTGCGACCAGGGCGACGAAGCGTTGAAAGCCTCGAGCCTCGTGGAGCTCTCTTCGAGGCGCCAGGTGCTGATGGAGAAGTTGGAGGCGACCGCGCGCGCGCCTGCGACTGCGGCCGAAAAAAGGGATGAGATGGGAAACTACAAGGGATCACAGACATTGTGGAGTTCTGATTTTGGGAAATATGTGAAATATGATGAAATATGTATGTGACTTGAGATGATATTTCACGGTTTCAAAGTGAACATTGGGGGAATTTACCCCCAAGTTATGGTTGTTTACTGAAGAAAAACAATGGACAGACGAGGTTTGAAACCATGGGGTTTGGGGGTGCTCCAAATTTTGGCAAACCTGATGTTTTCCGGGCAAAACCTCTATGAGTCTATGAATATATAATCTTTCTGGTCGGTGAGTATATCAGTATATTATGTCATATCAAGATGTGAACGGAGGTCCACAATAATTTTTAGTATTCAACAATGCATTTTGGGGAGAAAGGCGTGAGACACATCCGCACACGGGTTGAAGTCAAAAACTGTTCAAGTTTTGGACACGGGCTCACGGCCAGTGATTGGTTGGGATTACATTTTAGAAGATTTAGCAATGATTTGCAGACACTGTTTTGGTTGAGCCATGTCCACTTGGAGGTTTCCACTGATGTCATGTCTCTTCTTTGCCAGGAACTGCACGATCTCAAGTGGGACGTGCCCTTTGATGCTGAAGAGGACAGAAAATCAATAGATCAAAAGGATCAACAACCTCTCCAGATAGGTCTCTTTCGAAAGTTTGCACCTGGTGTCGCAGGAAGCCATCAAGGAAAACAAAATTGCCCGGGATGCGGCTGGCATGGAATGACGTTTCCGAATCGTGCATGGACAACGTGGAAAAGATGTGGGCTGTGGGGCCGATGGAGATGGAGCCAGAGTTTCCATTGACTCAGTTTGGGGGGCACACATTTGTGCTAGAATCCTTTGGTACAGATGTAAGTTGATGTAAGCCTTGCCATTGATGTCATTCCATGGCTCCAGCAAATCACCTGCTGCAACAAATCCCTGAGAGCATCAGCATCAGCGCCATGGTGGAACTCTCCCTGGAGCCCAGAGCCGTGAAACTTGCCGTGGGCACCTCCATCCTCTCGGGGTTGTTGGCCCTGAGGCGGGTTGTGGGACGACTTCATGGGTGGAAACAAACATGTATATTTAAATATTTATCTCATTTTATCTCTATATATATAATTATATACATATAGTTATGTATATATATATATATGTATATGTTACAATTACAAGCATTTTGATGCATTTTCAATCAACACTTTGCCAATTTGCAGCTTCAGACGCAACATTCCACATGTTTTCCTGCGGCACAGGTGGCTTCTGCAGCCGAAACAAAAGAGTTTCCGTCAACGGGCACTGCATTCAGGGTTTGGTGGGGTGAAATTTACAACCAGGATGCCCCCAGTCGCTCCTTCGCCCATTACTGGCTTGGATTATGCTTACGTAGGAATACGTAGGTATGGGTCATAAAACACAATGCCCTAAAAGTGCGTTAACATTCCAACATAGACCATTCTGGTCTTTTTTTCTGGCTGTTCATCAGAGGACCAGCAGAACAGTGTTTTGACCCATTCGAATCCATTCGAATCATTTCGAATCATTCCCCTTTTTTCACCTTTTGCTGCGCCAAATCTGAGGTAAAGTGCCAGGCGTTTGGTTCCTGGGCGTCTTGCCGCAGTTAGGTCCAGGCCCGGTCCAGTTGTTGGGAAGTGAGCCTTGCTGGCTGCACCCTGCTGATGTTGTCAGGTGGTGAAAATGCCGGTATAAAGTTTGACGAATTCGCCGACAAGTACGGTCAGGAGGGTGTCTTTGAAATGGTCCTCGTTGCTTGTGCCAAGGTTGTGGCAAATTTTTGGGAAGTGGTGTGTTCTATTGGAGGAGGCTGCGTATTCTTTAGTCGATCCGTTTCCCGCGAAAGCTTGTGGGTTTTGCTTGTGAAGGACGGATCTAAGTACTCTAAGCAGACACTGTGATCCGCACGAAGAGCCTGGTCCCTGGTTGACTAAGACTGGATCTCGCATGGTTTGTCTGAACTCCTGGCCTTTGATCTCCAAAATCTTGGACATGCGACCCTTCAAAGCGGTGAAACCAGGCAGGATGAGGGTCCGTATGGATCCGTCATGGGGCAGCAGTGCAAAGAGAGAATTCTGGCATCACTGTGTTGTTCTGTCTCACCTTTTCAATGACTTCTGAAGTTTCGCTTCCAACCTTGAAAAACTGAATAGATCTGAATAGTTTTGGCCGTTTCCGAGTGTTTCCTTGTGAGGCTCCTTGGAACACGCTGCTAAAGGCATGGTGCAGGGCGTCTTCTTTTCTGAGGGCGAACAATGGAAACGCGAACGGCGTTTGATTTCACCAGCTTTCAATGCCAAGAGCGTGGCGGCTCGGTGAAACTGCCACCAAAACCATGTGTGCCATCTTCGAATCTCCGCAAAAAAACAAGTGACTAAAAAGCTGTTTCATACATTTCATCATATTTACCTTTCTGTATATTTTCATCATATTTTCATATTTTGCCTGGGAAACAAAGAAGACACATGTCAGCCTAACATGTCTGGTAAATTTCCAATCCAGAAGCACCGTTGGGACGTTGGGATCAGCATCAATTCTGAGGCCAGCTATGTTCCGGCCATGACACGCACGACGCAGACGTTGCTGCGAACGCTGCGACGTGATGCGGAGAAGGGTGATGTCAACTTCACGGAGCCTGGGCTGTGGTGGGTGCGCAGAGGTCAGATGGATTCTCAGATCCTATGGAAATCCTATGGAAGATTAAGGAATTGAACAGATGTATCATGATGGGTCAACCTTAGGGCTCACCAGGTTTTATCCATGTTTATCATTATCCATGACATTATCATTGTTTATCCATGACATGGGACGCCTTTTTCTATGCAGGGCGGGTCAGCCACGGTGCCGCCAGGAGCTTTTGCCTCTCTACACTGCGGATGTGCTGTGTGCTACTGCTTTTGGCAAAGATCTGGGCATGTTGGAGACCAGAAAGACAGAGCTTGTCCAAGATGTCAAGAAGCTCAGCGCACGGCACGGGAACAGGTGTGCCTTTTTAAGGATGAGGGGCTGCCCAATTCAGTGCTTCGTAACTATGGAGGTTTCCTGGGGCTACCCCCAGTCGATGGAAGACCGATTGGATAACTATCGGCGATTTGGAAACTACGATTTGGAAACTACGATTTGGGAACTACGGTTGGGAAACTAACAATCTCTGCTTCAGTAACTACGTTTCCCCGATTTGGAAACTGATTTAGGAACTATAAATCCCCGATTTGGAAACCAAATCTCCGCGATTTGATAACTAAGAATCTCCGATTTGATAACTATGTTTTGGTAACTGAGATTCCCCGATTTGGTAACTACCATTCACCGATTTGGTAACTACAATTCTCAGATGCTTGGTAACTAAAACTCTCCGACTTGGTGACTAATTGAGGAAACCAGACCTGACCGATTCGGCAAGCATGATTTACACCTTGGCAATTTCGATTTAAGAAATAGGAATCGCCTCGAGAGACTATCCTTATTTGAATATCACGACTTCTTGAGCAAGAGTATGCCTCAACCTCACAGCTTCACCTCTCCAAGCCTTCTTGTCACGATTCCAAGTCATTTTCTAAACCTCCCCCCCGCCAAAACCCTACATGCAAGAGTATTCCTCAGCTTCACAGCCTCCCCTCTCCAAGACTTCTTGTTAGATTCTAAGTCATTTTCTAAACCTCCCCCCCAAAACCATACATGCAAGAGTATGCCTCAACTTCACAGACCCCCCCTTCTCGAGTTCTTGTCACGATTCCAAGTCATTTTTTAACTTCCCCCCCAAAACTTTACATGCAAGAGTATGCCTCAACTTCAAAGCCTCCCCTCTCCACGACTTCTTGTGTTAGAATCCAAGTCATTTTCTAAACCTCCCCCCCCCAAAACCTGACATGCAAGAGTATGCCTCAACTTCACAGCTTCACCTCTCCAAGACTTCTTGTTACGATTCCAAGTCATTTTCTAAACCTCGCCCCCAAAAAAAACCTACATGCAAGAGTATTCCCCTATCCAAGACTTCTTGTCACGATTCCAAGTCATTTTCTAAACCTCCCCCCCAAAAGCCTACATGCAAGAGTATTCCTCAACTTCACAGCCTCCCCTCTCCAAGACTTCTTGTTAGATGCTAAGTCATTTTCTAAACCTCCCCCCAAAAAACCCTACATGCAAGAGTATTCCCCTATCCAAGACTTCTTGTCACGATTCCAAGTCATTTTCTAAACCTCCCCCCCCAAAACCCCACATGCAAGAGCATGTCTCAACTTCACAGCTTCACCTCTCCAAGCCTTCTTGTCACGAGTCCAAATCATTTTTAAAACCTCCCCCCCAAACCCTACATGCAAGAGTATGTCTCAACTTCACAGCTTCACCTCTCCAAGCCTTCTTGTCACGAGTCCAAGTCATTTTAAAACCTCCCCCCCAAAAGCCTACATGCAAGAGTATTCCTCAACTTCACAGCCTCCCCTCTCCAAGACTTCTTGTTAGATGCTAAGTCATTTTCTAAACCTCCCCCCCCAAAAAAACCCTACATGCAAGAGTATTCCCCTATCCAAGACTTCTTGTCACGATTCCAAGTCATTTTCTAAACCTCCCCCCCCAAAACCCCACATGCAAGAGCATGTCTCAACTTCACAGCTTCACCTCTCCAAGCCTTCTTGTCACGAGTCCAAGTCATTTTTAAAACCTCCCCCCCCAAAACCCTACATGCAAGAGTATGTCTCAACTTCACAGCTTCACCTCTCCAAGCTTTCTTGTCATGAGTCCAAGTCTTGTCTTGGGCGGCGGCAGCAGTTGCGGCTGGATCGGAGCACCAGTCCAAAGAAAAAAAGCACGCGGATAGCTGTGGATTCATTCGAGACTATCGTTTCCATCGAACACGTTCGATTTGGTTGCCCACATAGGCATGTCATTTTGCAGATAACATGGTTTTACCGAATAACTGTTTTTGGTTACTGAATCAATGTTTCATAGTTTCTAAATAACACGTTATAGTTACCAAATAGTATGGTTTCCAAATAAGACGTCTTAGTTACCAAATCAGAGTTCGTAGTTATCAAATCACATGGTTACTAAATAATACCTTTTAGTTACCGAATCTACGTTTGATTGTTTCCAAATAACACGTTTTAGTTACCCAATAACATGGTTACCCAATAACACGTCTTGGTTACCGAATCAAACGTTTTAGTTACTCAATAAAACGTTTTGGTTACCCAATAAAACGTTTTAGTTACCCAATAAACCCGTGACCACCCCCAGTCATCATCCATTTATATATATATAAATATATATAAACGTGGCATTTTCCATGAAATAAACCATCCAGCTATTGGGGTACCCCCATTTATGGAAACCTCCTAATATCAGTTTTCGATCCATTTTTGAATGACCATGGCATTCAGCTCTTGGAGATGATTAGAACAGCTCTCAGGACGATGCTGGGAGCCCTGAGCATCCGGTCCTTCGTGCAGATCCCTTACTGGAAGATTCCCATCATTGGCAGGCGCGTTAGATGAACAGGGTCAGTCATTGATTTGGGTGCCAAAATGGGAGATTAACCCACACTTTATACGATATCTATATGGTATTTTAGTAGGGAACCATGATGAGAAACCGCTGGATTTAGGGGTATTTTGATTTTTTAGACCAACCCCATTTATAATATAGTGTTACTTTGGTTGGGTCTCGCGAAATGCCATGAGGGGCAAACCGCTTTCAACTCACCTCCTGTCGTAGGTACTTGGATGGTGGAAATGCTGCAACAGATCGGCTGGGTCATACCGTGAAGGCCTTGATGAATGAACAAGCTGGACAAGGACGAACGGGAATAGCAGAAGCACTTCCCAATGCCCTTGACCGGTCTGAGGCGAAATATCATGTGCATAGAAAAACAGTTTGTTGAAGTTGAGTCTACGCCTTCGGTTACATGGGAAGCAACGGGATTTTTCTGGTAAATGACGGACAAAGCTAGGGCTGAAAAATTGAAGACCGTTCTTTTCTAAAAAGACATGTTTTGTTCGAATCCTAAAAGTATATAGATTCGAGAATCATCACATTCTTGGGTTCCAGCCCAAAATAGTAAGCCAAGGACGCCTGGAGTATATCCACGTACACAGCATAGTTGCCCCAACAATGGCATGCCATGAGTCTCAAAAGAGATCAAGATGATCCCAACATATCCGAAGATATCTTAAGCCTTCGGTAGATTTTCCATAATCCCTTCCTCCTAATACTAACCCCCCCCCTCCCCTATTAATAAACGCCTCAGGTAGTTTTTATTATTAGGGGGGTATTTATTATTAGGGAACCCTATTAATAAATTTAAAACCTTAATAATAAAAAACTATTTTTTCCGATTTCAAAATCAGTTAAATTTCCTTTTATAACGCAATTAAAATATTGCCAGGGGTTGGATTTCGAAGCGGACCCTATGAATGAATTTACAACCTTAATAATAAAAACTATTTTTTTCGATTTCAAATTCAATTAAATTTCCTTATATAACGCAATTAAAATATTGCCAAAAATTGGTTTTCGAAGCGGACCCTAATAATAAATTAAAAGCCCTAATATAAAAAACTAAACATTTTCGGGCGGACCCTAATAATAAACACCCCGGGGTTAACTAGTTTTTATTATTAGGGGGCAAAACCCACAAATGGTAGCTTTATTTTTTAATTGTTTTCTAAAGGGGATCAATTAAAAGTCAGATTGGCCAATCTGAAATTTTCTGAAATTGGAGATGGACGCCTGTTTTTAGTATTTGGGGGACGTTTAGTAATAGGAGGAAGGGATTACATTGGTTTACTGAAGGGCAATGATTCATGAAACCAAAGGAATAGTTGATTCGGGGCAGCGATGGTGCCCTAGGAGCAACGGTCGTCGAGAAGCTTCGGCAGATGGACGGAGACAAGCTGTCCCACCAGGCGCGCCGCAGATCTGAGTCCATTCTTCGTACTAGAGCCGCACTGGACATTGTAGAAGGACTCGAGGAGTGGCAAATTGGGTTCTCCTGCACAATAGGAACTGGTCCGGAGGCTCACCATCCACTTTGGCAGCAATTTTCGATACATTCCCAAGGTTTACCAAGTATCCAGGGGGGTTTTGCTTGTTTTGCTGCCTTGGGTGCCTCGTGCCGTGCCTCCTGTGCAGGATTTGGTGGGAAATTTGATCGTGCTGTTTGGAGCAGGCACTGATACGACCAGCGTGGCAGGACCCTCAGTGAACACTCAACGGCCATTGGTTTGTAGCCTTTATTGAGCTGGTTCAAAACCAGATGGAATCTATGTTCTTTTGCAGGGTCGACCCGGTGGAACATTCTCTCTTATAATATATATGTATACATATATATTGTGAATGACACAGCTGGTAGCGGAGGAATTCACCAAAACTGAATAAGCTGACCCTGTCAGTTGCAAATGAATCCAAATAGAAATGGCCCTGCCAAATGAATGAAAATGGTGGATGCCCTGCACCACCCAAACACGCAGCTGCCCCTTTTTGGCACTCAAGACTCCATGGCCGTCCGACGACCGATGATCCACAGCCCCACCCTCCTCAAGTTGCCTGAACCGTAAATGGTATCCGGCATTGCAAATGGTCAAGTCACCACATGCTGACAGGAGTTGGGAACATCACATCAAGGTATAGTTGTAGATGAAATCACACTCCCAAAACTTTATTTTTGATGTGATTCCTTCAACCATTGTAGCGCTTGTTTCCTGTGTGCATTTGTTTGAAGACTAGCTGCCTCATCAAACAGTTGAAAGGCCCCTTGTTCTAGTACCGCACGAAGAAGCGATGAGTCCATGTTCTTAGTCAAAGGATCGGCCAGTTGCAGTGAAGTTGGTATCCACCTGAAGAAACAATGTTCCATACACCTTTCCTTGATAAGAAGGACTTCCAGCGTTGTGCGATATTCTTCGCACGATGGCATCGCTCTGCGGCTCACAAGATCATACAGGGATTTGCAGTCCGTTACGACCACGGCAGCATGCATTTGACGAAATGCCTCCGGTGGACTTCTCCACTGGAATTCAGGAATGGTCAGTGTACCCCAAAGCAAGCGGCACCATCCCATCTTATCTACGCTACGTGACATGGAAAAAGCTTCAGCTGACAGTGTTGATCTGACAACTCTGGAGATTTTCTTGGATGACCAGGACAGTGGACTAATGGGGGCCCTCTTATTATCTTGAAGATCTGGTGTAGTGGCAAACACTAATGTTCCTTGAAAGGATGCTAACTGTTTCGGACTGGCAAAAGACGCGTCTCCGAACACAACATGTGTGAGTTTCTGAGGAGAAATGGATCGAAAACATAATCCCACGTCACATGTTTGCTGGGCCTCACGCAGAACTTTGTTGGCCTCCATCAGGGTCGAGACAGTCGGTTTCGACAACTGAACTTGGATTTCCCCAAGCTTTGCAGCCACATCTGGTCTGGTGTTCGTGGTGGCGTACTGCAAACTGCCAATGAGGCCTCTCAAGTTGGACATCTCTTTTTCGGAAATAGGTTCCTGTACCAGGTGTCTTCGATGTTTACCAATCTCTAGATAAGGGATCGCTTTGATGTATTCTGCTTGATTTGCTCTGATACTGAAGTCTGGCAATTGCTCAAGTTGGATTCCTGTAAACACGAATTTTCTTTGCTTATATGACCCGAAAGGTAATTTTTGACGAAGCAATTCTAAACGTGAATGAAACCAGGAATCTCCACCGCAAATGCCGTCATCCACATGAGTACCTAGAGCCCCATGCAAAATTCTTTGTCCATTCTTCCATGACTCCAGATAGTACACGCAAGGTTCAAGTGGATGCATTTTGAAGCCCAAGGTTTGCAGTTGATTGGATAGCTCTTTGTAAAATAGAAGAGGTGCATCTACTCTACCGTACGCATTTCCAATCAGAGCACAGACCTGATCATCAGGTAATTGCATGCGTTCTCGTAATTCTTTTGGGGGTTCCATTGCTAATGGGTTTTCACTATCAGCTTTTCCACGTAAGAAAGCTGTCTTGATGTCGAAGGATGAAAGAACCCATTGTTGCGATGCAATTAGCTGAAGAATGGTATGCCTGCCCTCCCTGGTTAAGGTTGGTGCATCACGATTGACCTCAGTCAGCCTGGGATCCTGATAACCTAGAACTACCAATCTGGCTTTGGCTTTTCTGGCATTGGTCTGTTCATCATCATTACATACATTTTTCCATGTCAGGACCCATCTTGACTTGAGAATTTGATCCGGATTCAAATGCTTTCGAAGTATCGGTTTCAAGGCACTTGTTTGAAGCCAACATGATAACTCAGCTTCCTTGGCAGTGTCGAAAAGCCGTCTTTCGGCTGCGGTCAGATCTTTGATCTGGACTTCGGCTCGGGCCCTTTTTCCGGCAGACGCTACCTGAGCAAGTTCTTCCGGATGGGAAGACTGAGACCACTGTAATAAATCCTGGCGAGACATTGGAACTTCTAGCATGAAACACTGGTGGTCATGATGACACATAGGCTCATCTAAAAGGGGCAAACCATCTTCGGCCAGGCAAATATCGGAGGACTCAGTGCCCGATTGGAACACATTCCATTCGTGAATCGGATCCTCTTGTAGGAAGTCACTGATCTCATAGCACGACAGAACATTCTCTGTCTCGGCTGCATCAACTGGCTCTTCTGTGGGGGTATCTAAATCTATGGCATTTTCTGATTCAAAGTTGGGGAAGTTATCAAAGGGAGGATTATCAGTTATGCTTTGATTGGGACTTATGACGGGTGTGGTTACGTTGGACGTTATGGGCTCTGGAAACAGTTCACTTTCTGGTTGGATACTGGTTTGACTGCTGATGGGAACTTCAGGAACATCTATTGGAGTACCAGGCGTGTACGTCTCATCTTGATTTGAACCTTCATGGATGCTAGGCCTAAATTCCAGGGTACCTTTTGGTCCATCCTGGGAATTCTGGAGACTCTGGACACGGTGGTTTAGAGATTCGGATGCATTTTGCCATTCTCTCAGTGATGCAGGACGCAAGCTCTCGGGTGAACAGCGCAGCAAACGGTCACCATGCGCAACCCAGATTGTGGTGGAACCATCTTGACATACCACCCTTGCAGGCCCATGCCAGCGTCCAGTTTCTTGTCGCCCAGTTGTATTTCTCTTTTTCCAATAGAGTACTAATTGACCTATCTCATAGGTTCCGGGATGCGGTTGTGACTTGCGGAGTAAAGCTCTGCGGATCGCCGAGTCATTGTCGGCAAGCACAAACATGCGTCTTGCTCTGGAACGGATGTCAAGGTTTCTCCGAAAAACTTCGCTTTCAAGGTCAGATCCATCAGCTAGGCTATGGGCTGAGGCATGTTCATCAGATGTTAGGGAAGCAGGCACCTTAGTGGCTTTTCCCAACACAATTTGCTCTGGTGAAAAACCTTGATGACGAGCGAGTGCATTCTTGGCTTGGAAACAGGACTGAAGGACTTGGTCAAGTTCTTGAACGTCTTCAATTTTCTTTTCTTGATCAAAACGATCCAACATGTTCTTGATGATTTGACCATGTCTTTCAATGCGTCCCTTCTGCCATTCTTCGGTGGACAAACGTGGCTCTATGTTCTGTTGTTGCAAGAAATCAAGCCAATGTCCAGCACGGAACTCCCCGGCGGGGTCAGAGTAAATACCGGTCGGTTGTCCGGCCCAAGACATCCACATTTCCTTGAAGACGGGCACCACGTGTTCAAGATGACGATTCTGCAACCTACGTCCTAGGTGGAATAAGGATGCTTCATCTATACAGTGGAATACCATGACTTGAAATCCACCCCGGCCTGTCCAAAAAAAACCATCAATACCCAACAACTCGTTAAATTCTTTTGGATCATGAAGCTTGGCTGGTCTCTGATGACGGAATTTTGAAGTCTCCACACATGCATCGCAAATGTACTCCTTGGCGGCTTCAATCACATGTTCATGGGCTCCGGCTTCTTTGAGGTGATGTGCTAGTCTTATGGGATCTGGGTGACCCAAATTCTTGTGCAATTTCACTAGGTCTTGTTTTTCCTGGGCATTCAGCAACCTGAACTTTGGCCCGTGAAGTGGTACCGGAGGTGGTGCCCAACCTTCACATGGAACATTGCTAGTACGCTCGTGAACTGCAGCTGGCAACCCTTGATTGCCGGACACTCGAATTGCTGTGGGCGGTTCTGAGGGAGCCATCGTCTTCTCAGCATCATCGGCTACTTCTTTTGCGGGTGCAGATTCAATCTCAGGAGAGCATCCAAACATGGTTATGATAAGCTTGCATGGGATACACTTTCGGATGCGTTGAGCTCTGGTGCTCTCATGCCAGTTTTCTAAACCAAGGTCATGAATGGCTGATGTCTCACGATGCAAACATACTGTATACCGCAAAGGAAACTGATGGGACGCTGGGGCTTGAAGTGGCACCTGAAAACGTTCCGTACCCCTGCGCACAAACATGTCTGTGATCTTCATGGTGGTTTCCAAAATGGTCTGGGCGTGACTCCATGCTGTTGAATCTGCAGGACATCGGGTGTTGCCTACGCGTGGTGCGAAGGTCTTAGCCTCCTCAAACACAGCTTGCCAACGTTCGGACGATGAACATGCTGGTGGAGGAACTTCTGGCCTAGGAACATTGGGATTCGGATCCCTCTGTGGGTGGTCGGAAGCATCATATTCTCTCACTGGCAAGGGGTTTGGCTCACTGTTGGCAACCGTTGGATTCGGATCAGACAAGCTGGATTTTCTTTTCTTGAAACCACTACCATTTGTTTTGAATCGTTTCTTGGGTCTCTCTTCTTCTTCATCATCAAAAACCATGGCATGTTCATCAGATCCTATCATGGTGTGGTGAAGCTTGCAGAGTTTTCCGGCCACCATCTTGGCAAAACCCTGGCAATATGTCGCACAGAAACTGGTCAGTCTCTGGCTCTGGCCGTTGACACTGATACTACCCTCAATACGTTGATGAGAGTGTTGATTTGCACACAGGAGACCATTGAGTTCATGAAACAACTGTCGAGACGTGGTGAGAACTTGGCTTCTTCTCTTGAGGAATCGATTGGTCTTGGGTATGCGCAAACCAAAACGGCACATGTCAAAACGGGCTGCCATAGTATGCTGACGAATGAATGCGAAAGCATCCATCTGAATCAAGCTGGAACCTGCAGGCTGCTCGAGGTGGAAATGGCGTTCCAAACGGACCTGATACTCACAAATTCTTCGACATAAGTGGACATGTGGCATTTGCATTTCCTGCTTCTGGGAAATCAAATCAAACATGACTGAACTCTTACCCATGTTGAGACGATTCCAACCACTCCAGGGTCCGCATTCGGGTGCCATCCATATGTGCTCTGGCTGCAGCCTTTCAATCAGACCCCACAATTTTTGTCGACCAGCAAATGTGGCCAGATCCCCATCTTCTTTGGTAAAACGCATTGCCTTGTAACCAAGTCTTTGAACTGCTTCAGTAAGTGGACTATTGTTGTTGGCATAGATTTCCAAAAGGAAAATTCTGGAATTGTTACTGTTGGATTGAACATGGTTGATCAGGGAATCTTCCAAGTTGTTGATAGATTGTTCGAGTTGATGAGAAATTGGACTGTTGGTCTTATCTGTGACCTCGGTCTGAAGATCCTTTCGGGCGGCCAGAACTTCCGCATGGAACTGCTGAGCCTCAGGTGATGACATCATAGATCGCCCTTCGACATCCATAGTTGTCCGAACCGGACAAAGTCCTGTTGCTCCGGCATCAGGCTCGAATATCGAGCTAGGCTCCAGTGAAAGTATCCTGGGTCCTGGCGCATCACTGCCTCGAAGGACTTCCCCTTGTGCTTCCGTCCAAATGAAATCAGATTGCTTCCCCACTCTTCCAGTGTCAGATTTCCTGGAAGCGGCATCGTAGGCACTGGTGGAGCACCTCGATTGGTGGGCTCTGTCACAGGTGTCATCTGGACATTCTGTTGGATCATCACTTCTTCGATCTCTTCGATCTCTTCCCAGGTGGCCGCATGAGATATGACCGAAGGAGCTTTTCCTCGGCGCTGGGTCACTGCGGTCTGAGGCAGAGACATCAACATTGTTGTACTTCCGGCGGAAGCACCTGAGCTTGTTCCCATTGTTGGTCCACGAATCTTGCGCTCGGCTGGCTTCTTTTGGACCATGATCTCGTCTTTCAGATTTTCCAATGCCGTCTTTTGCATGTTGATCTGGTTCATCATTTCTTGCAATTGGCCATGAATCTGAGGATCGGTCTCGATCTCTGTTTCGGTGATCACTTCTTGTCTTTCCAACTGATGCACAAAGATCTGGAGGAGCAAGGCCAACAGGTGGATGATGGCCTCTGCAATCGTCTTGAGCATGCTTACCACAGGCGGCATGGGAGTCGCAGGTCTCTGAAGCACGATTCGAATTGGGCTGCGAGTCACTTGAGCGAAAACTTCTGTTTCGCTGGAATCTGAGGCCAGGTTTGTTTGATTTTTGAGACTGTAAAACCCCTTCAGTCCTACCCATTATGCTATTTTTATGGTTTTCATAACCTAATCTCTCCCCATTAGGCATTTCCGGAACTGATTTGACAGGAATGTCACTGGCGGTCTCTTGGAACATGGCAGCTTCATTTCGTACGCAAATGTCAATCATGTTGATGAGATACAAACCGGTTGGACTGGTCATGAGCTTGATGGGACCGTCTTGCACTTTTCGCATGAAGCATTGATCTGTTCGAGAATCCAACGAGCCATGTAGCATCTTGAAAGCTTTCTTGGAAAACAGAAAAGGAGTGGCTCCTGGAACCACTTCCACAGACAGCCAAAGTTTCTTCTGTTCTTTGTGTTTCAATGGCATCTGGATGGCATACATGCTGGTTAATGACTGGTTGTTTCCAAAACGGAACTTCACCTGGCTGTCTTGCTTGCGAAATCTGGCACTGATCTCTGCTGGAAGAGATTGTTGCAGTCTCTTCAGGGTGCGGTCTCCTATGATACAACGACTGGCTCCAGTATCTAAAATCGCATGGGTGCAAAAGGTTTCTAAGCTACTGTAGACCTGCTCGGATGCAAAAGTCTCAGAAAAACGGCAGGACCGGTTGGTCACAGGAGCTTGGTCTGATGAAGGTTCATCAGGGCATTTCCTAGGCGGCATTTGAAATCTCTTGGACTCTACCGGATCACATGCACATTGGGACTTTCCGGAAAACCTTTGAACCCTCTTGGAATTGAAACTGGACATGCGCTGGCTCAAATTGTGAATGCCACGATTCTTACACTCATGAGTCAACATGAAACATTCCGCATGACATGACTGAAACTGCAAACTGGATTCTACGGAAGGCATCACATATGCTTCATTGTCATCCTCTTCGGAAAACACCTCATCGACATCTCCAACCGTGGCGAAAACTTCCTGAGGACGTTCATCCATGACCACATTGGCAGATGCTGTCGAAGGTGGACCACCGGATTTTTCGGCACCACTGGCTAATGGGCATTCCGCTTTCCAGTGCCCGAGGGCACCGCAGCGGCGGCAGTGGCTGCGAGCAATCTTTTGAAGCAATGCATCACGGTCTTTGGATCTTTTCCCAAAACCTTTACCTTTTCCTTTTCCATATTTATTCTTTCCCTTTACAGGCCAGAATCCCCTTGATTTCTTCTTTTCAATCAACTTTGATCGTGCCTCAATGTACGTGGTCAAGGCCTCGAACATCTCTGGGGTGTCCTGCAAGAACTCCTCGAACTCGCCTTCGAAGGTGGCCACGGCCAAGGCGTCCGCATCATCCTGGGCCACTGAGGCATCAATGAACTCTTGATCAAGCTCGGGTTCTGCATCCTCAGAACTAGCATGGGTGAGATACGCTCTCTCATAGGTTCCAGAGTCATGTGAGGAAGCTGCATCGTGAGATTCAGAAGTGTCCAGAAAATTTGCATCATACACTTTGGTTCGCTGACTGACTCTTCCGGTCTGAAACTCATTGAAAAAGCGGCTGCCCAGCAAACGAAAGGATTTCACCACTGGCTTGTATTGAAGTTCACCCTCATGTTCAAGGAGAATTCTCTTTTTATCTTCTGCACTGAGAGTTGACTGCCGAAGCAGGACATATGCTTGCACCTCTTCCAATGTCGTGTTTCGTGACAAAAGTTCAGTGAAGTTGGCTTCCATACGGGCCAGGAAAGAATCATGGCTTTCATCATTCCTCTGAGTTGTTCCATACAGAGACTTCTCAAAGCATTCATAACGTTCTTCCAATTCAGTTGAACCCCACGACCCTCCAATGGCTTCTACCAAAGCGGCCACACCATCTGTTGTTTTCACCTTCACCTTGGCCGGGGGAATCTTTGCAATCTTCTTGAACGCCGTTCCTTCTATGAGAAGCGCTGCGCGAGGAGCTAACTGATCCAAGTGTTCCACAGGCCACAGCGACGCTAAAAACTGAAGCTTCTGGGAATACTCTTGGACATTTGTCACACCAGGAACAAATTTGGGAATCTGACTCCAAGGTAATTGAACTGGGCTCGGTGTCGGCTCATCGTCCGGCACAGGCGGAAGGCTACCATCACCACTAGCTGTTGGAGGCATGGTGCCACAGTCAAAACTGAAAGGATTTCCGACCTCCCTGGATCGTCCACTCTTACAGCTAAAGCAAAGTAGCTGGAGCTCGAGGCTCCGCTACCAGTGTGAATGACACAGCTGGTAGCGGAGGAATTCACCAAAACTGAATAAGCTGACCCTGTCAGTTGCAAATGAATCCAAATAGAAATGGCCCTGCCAAATGAATGAAAATGGTGGATGCCCTGCACCACCCAAACACGCAGCTGCCCCTTTTTGGCACTCAAGACTCCATGGCCGTCCGACGACCGATGATCCACAGCCCCACCCTCCTCAAGTTGCCTGAACCGTAAATGGTATCCGGCATTGCAAATGGTCAAGTCACCACATGCTGACAGGAGTTGGGAACATCACATCAAGGTATAGTTGTAGATGAAATCACATATATATACATATATATATATATAAAAGGATGTGCATCCCATTTATCCAATTTTAATCCCATTTATCCCATTTACTAAGTGGGCCAGTAAGCATCTTCTAAGCCAGTGGTATATCCCGTACCTCAAACAGAGCCATGCTATGCCCTAAAAAATTCACCGGTGACGACCAGCAAGGCCTTGAGTTGGGCTTTCTATCACTTGGCACGTGACCAGCAGCTGCAGCAGATCGTGGCTGATGAGGTGAAGGATCTACCGGAGGAGGTGAGCCCACAGCACTTGGCCCCTTGGATCCCTTGGAGCTGTGCCAGCTGTGCTGTGCCGCTGGATGTAGTTTTGGATTAACCAAAACATTCAAAAAGAACACGGTGAGATTGGTGAGAGAGGAGTTTTCTGGAACTGGGCGAAACCATTTTTGGAGTTTTTTTTGGATGTCAGTATGGTATTTACATCTATTTACCCATTTTCAAGAATTGAACTTAGTGTTGGGATTTCCATAGACTCTACAAATTTCAGTTCTTTCTCCAGCCATGTGCCACACAAGACTTCCCGAACTTTGCAAGCTGTACTTCAATCAAATGAAAACCTGCAAGCTGATCTTGGACGGCTCAACTACAGCAGAAACATACCACGAATGCATCCACGAATTAAGCCTTGTCTCTCCCAGATCTAAGGACTCTTTGCTGCAGGTGCATGCTCTGTGGCTTGAAGTCTTGCGTTTCAACGGCCCTGCACCCTTCGAGATTACGGACCGAACAGTTGAAATTTGTAGCCAGGGTAGATCCATTTGATGTGTAATCTCTCAAGCATCACCATTTTGAGGCAGAAGATGATGATAAGTGACGATAAACCATTGGATTTTGGGGTACCCTATTCTGGGACAAGCCTGCTGAATATTTTGCCATCGATGTTGGGGTAGGTGACCCTTTCTCCTGCGGTCTGACAGCCAGCAGGAAACGCGTGAAGAAGTAGAGATTGACGGCAGAGTTGTAAAGCCAGGTGCAGAAGTGTTGGAAGCTGGGCTTCATGCTTTGGGATTCAGGGATTTTTGGATGCTGCCTAAATGAGGGTATGGCAAAGGTGCGGTTGTTGGAAAGCTATGCGGCATGCTTCGAATGCATCTCCAAAGATTTCCAAAGCACGCTTCTTCTAACCCTCTGAATCGTGCCCGCTAAACACGAGTTCTGACATGACGGATGCCATTAGGTGAGCATCTTGAAGGACAAGTTTGATGTTTAAGATCTGCTTCACACTTTGAGTCCTGTCTCCAAGTAGAGAGACATAGAAAGACTATTCTATTTGAACACACGATTGAATTTCCACAAGACTGTTCATCTCACTACTTTTAGATGAACACGATGAACACTGCCCTCCTTAGTGACAACGTGGCTTTGCATGACTCTGCTCAGTTGTGCTATCGGCATGTCCTGAAGAACGCGCCGGAACTGAAAGCAAAACTCGGAGATGATCTACACGCATTCCGACCATCGCGTTGGCTTGGTCCAGAGGTGAGCAAATCACAGGAATGAAGGTCCGCAGGTCTCCCCAGGTGAAATTGCAAAGTTGACTTTGAAATCATGCAATATGCAATGGTTTGTCTCGGAAATTTGCTTGTCATCGGCTTCAAAATGAGGAATCCTGAAACATTCAAAACTCCGTCCTGTTCATGCGAAGATGTATCGACCCTTACTGTAACATGAATCTTGGCTGGGCCAGGGCATTGTGAAGTGTCCACCATTCGATTCCTTGCCGTTTGGTCATGGTGCTCGTGTTTGCTTGGGGAAGCAACTGGCAGACTACGAGGGGCGCTTGGTGATTGCACAGGCAGATTCCTGGAGGATGGATGGATGAGTGAGTGGGCGGGTGGGTGGGTGGGTGGGTGGGTGGATTGATCGAGAGATCGATAGATGGACAGACGGATAGACGGATAGATGGATATATATATATATATATAGATGGATTCGACTTGACTAGACTAAACGAGACTAGACTAGCCTCCGCCCCACTCGACTAGATTAGATTGGCCAGACAGATACATAGATTGTATGTGATGACAGCTGACAGATCGATAGATTGTTTGTATATGCATATAATATCCCTGCGGACGTAGATCAATCGATGGAGCATCCTGCCAGGTTGTCCGACATTTTGTCCTGGAAAAGTGGCAAGGGCCTCCGTTGAGGGAGAAAACGTCCTTTGTGGTCTTGCCCGCAGAGGATGTCAAAATCAGCTTGAAACCTAGACCGAATGCCAAGTGACCTTGGCCAGACATGCCACGTTTTCACATTTTGCGGCCTGTGCTGATCAAATCGGATCGATTTATCGGCAGTGTCAGCCATGAGCCATTGCCACAACCCTCTCTGTGCGGAACGGATCGTTTGGCGAATGTACAGTTGGAGGGCTCAGAGACTGACGCAGCCAGCCAGGTGAAAAAGCAGGTGCTGTGCTGGGTGCTCTGCTTCCATATCATTCCCAACAGGGGAATCATGCTCCGCACATCGTTTTCTGATTTTTCTCTGAGCATTGGCATCCGGTGCAGGTGGACAATCCCAGATACCAGTATCTAGAAAGGTGGCGGGAATCTGGGATGAGAGGTTCCCCCAAAGATTAAACCAGGGAGATACATAGGGAGAGGGAGAATAATCATGACAAAAATAGGGAGATAGGGAGAATTGAGGAGAAATATAGGGAAATAAATAGGGAGATAGCTGGGGATAAAACAGGGAGAGAAACGATTATATAGATATAGTGTGAAAAATAGGGAGACAAATAGGGCTTCAGAGGTGCCTGTCTTTTCCTTGAACTAGTCCAAACAGATCCAAAGGATATCAAAGGATGTGGTCAACCCAATTCTCAACGATTCTCAATTTGGGTTATTGGGTTCTTGGGTATACTCCATGTGGGATGATTCATGGGGTTTACCGAGCTACAGCCCTGGCAACAGCTTTCCGCCAGGTTCAGAAATCTGCCTCCCGACCTTGGCTCTTGACTAAGCTTAAGCAATGACATCACCGAAATGCCCCCCCTTCATCAAATCCTGGTAGTGGGACTTTCTTTGACACATCTAAAAGCATCTAAAAGCTAAAACCTAACATCAGAGAACGCTTGACGCCTCATTCACAAACCATCTCTGAGTGCTCTTGGCTCCTGTGCTGGACCTTTTATCCTTTTTTCACTCCTTTCGAATTGTTTAAGTCCAGCTTTCACTGGCGCCACTGAAGGGTCCATAATATACTCTTTCAGATTGTTCCCGGAACGTGTGGATTGACTCGCGCATTCACCTGTCAATTTGCCTGAGTAAGTATATAATTACCCTCTGGTAAATGAACATAGACCCTGAAAACACCATTTTTTTGAGTGGAAACTAGTCTTTCAACCCCTGTCTGCCAGGGTCTATGTTAATTTACTTGGATCTCCGAGGTCTGCCAGATCCGCTCAAACAAGGGCCACTTCTGCCACCAGCCTGTCCTCATTTTCCAAGGCGGGGACGACTCTCTGATACAGTAATTACTGTAGCAGAAATATCACGAATGATCACAGCTACTACAGTATTAGCCTATCGGCTTGATCAGAAGCCTTTGACAAGTATACTGTATACTTTCCTCGGAGGGGCAATTGTGATGGAAGCACATGCTGTCCTGAACCTTTTAGGAGGACGCCACAGCACCTAGTGCACCTCGAAGTGATGCCACGGGTAGTGGACGCAGGGAAGCTCGGAATTTTTGTCAGAGCTGGCAGCATGCCAAATCCACTTGGTTGGTCTTTTTGATCGCCTTTGGAGTCTCAGAGTTGTACCAACATCATAAACATCATATGTATATATCATATATCATATCATATATCATATATATATAACTAATATATAACTAATGTATAACTAATATAACTACCATTCACTCCTATTCTTTTCCCTGGATAAACCTATTCTAAACCATGTCACTTGAATCTGCTACTGGCATCTACTGGCACGAAAATTCGCGAGCGCTTCCAGGTGAACGACGTTGTCCAGAGTGCACGGCCGAAGCCTTGGGGCAACCACTAGATCTTTCCGGAACTGTGGCTATGATTAGAACAAACTAAACATGGTGAGTGGGCATCAGCAACCAGTAGAAGCATGTATTCCTTCGCAGAAAGAACTTGGGGTATGACCCGGGATGTTGACGTAATCGGACGCGAACAGAATGTGGCCAACTGGGCCAACAAATTGGAAGAAAGCATTCGGAAGAGGTCTTCCAAACATCGGCAACTCCTCCGCCATATTTTGAGCCCTACTGCCAAGGCAGACTCTGCTTGCTTGAACTGTGCCTCAGCCCCAGAAAGGCCATTGCTCAGAGGGAAGAGGCGCGCCTTGAGATTTTGTTCAAGTGGACAAGGGAAGAAGCCTCAGAGCTGCCATCCTGGCTTTCCACTTCCATCTTTTCCAAGCCAGGCCAAGTGATGCCCTGCTGCTGGGGCGGCGCAGGAGATTTCGCCCCGCGAAATGTCGGTCGCAGAGGCTGGGCGGGGCTTGAACCTTGCTGAAGCTAGTGCTGGATGAATCAGGGTACAAGATGGGCATCCAGTTCATGCCCGATGGTAGTCACTGGGAGTCAGTAGTCACTGGTAGTCACTGGTAGTCGGTAGCGCATGAGGAGCGTTTCTCTGGAGAGCGGGAAACCTCTTCGATTCAAAAAGTTGCGCAACCCGAGGCCACCCGTGGAACCGCAGGCCACCGATTTTGCGGGCAAACCTGGATCGACGAGAGAGAGAGAGAGGTCAGACTCTTCAAGGAAGTTGAATATCCTTTTACCAGTACCAAGACACAGCATGATAGTAGTTTGTTTTTGGGATGTGGACATTTTGGGTTCTCCTTGTGTCACAGAGTCGGATTCAAATCATTTCAAATCTGCAGACAGCAAGATAAGGATCAGCAAGACGTCAAGATTGTCTAGGATCAAACAAAAATAGCTGCCAAGGTCATTTGCGTTTGCATTTTTCAGGAAAACATGCATACAAAAAACGTGTCTTTTTGTGTTGATCCTGTCTTCCACCATCTTTACGCAATGGGCTAATGAGCCATACCCAGCCATAGCAGGCCATTTGAAATCTTCCCAGCTCCGAACAGCCATGGGTGGCCACTTTTCGTCTGAGACGTCGTTGGTGGTTTGTTACAGTGGCCGCTGCTCCCACGCATTCCCGTTGCGTGTGAGCGCCGATGCAGCGCGAGCTGCATCGGCCGCTGCCATGGGAAGCGCCATGGTGGCGACTGTGGTGGGCTACACCACCAAACTGACGAAGGAGGCTAGTGGCAGAGTGGGGCTTTCTCAATAAGGAAAAACGTCCAGAAAAAAATGGAGACTCAGAGCGCAGCAGACTTGTTCATGGTGCTGGAATTTGGAGGAAGAGAAACCGCAACTCAATGGTTCTTGGGAAGTTTCATACCTCAGCTATTCATAGTTATTCTCATTTTGGCGTCACAGATGGGTCATTTCCAATGCCAGGCCGGTGCGTCTTCTGTTCGCCTGCGCCTTGTCCCGGGCCGTCATGCCCGTCCCGAAGCGCGCAGCTCCGGGGATGGGGAGATAGCCACGCCCAGCTGCAGCACGCTGGCGATTCGCGCTGGAAATCGCCTGGGATTTCTGGCCGCCATTGGGGCATTGATTGGCAGTCCAGAAGGTATCTCCATGGAGGTGCACATGCGATGGTGGAGTGATGAGCCTGGAATCCTGGAAGGTCTTCCGAAAATGTTTGGCTTTTGCGTGATTGATATGTCAGATATACTCTTAGATGATCTCAGATGGTCTCAGATTTGTCATGATTGTCATGTGGCAGTGTGTCAAAACCCTGGTACCCAGTGAACCCCAAGTCATAGCTGTTAAATGGATGTTCATCCCACTATAGTAATGTATCTATAGGTATTGACCCATACCCATGTGTTTTCTGTTGTTTTCCAAAGTGTCTCCAAACTCTGGTGACGTAGGCGGTGGTCTTCGGACGGCCCAACGAGGCTCTCGTGGAACTGATGCCACTGGAGGAAGCAACGTTGCAGGAGACCCCCATGGGATCCCATGATATCCACCATTTTAAGACCCCATGTTCCATCCATGTGGTGAGTCAAACGTACTTTTTAGATGTGATTTTACGTATGTTTGGATGGGTCAAAACCGTCAAAACCTATGAAACTATACCATATTTGTGGAATAACATCCATAAGCCAGCTATTTTAGGTACCTAGGGCACCAGGGGTTTGACTCATAGCCATCTTGAAGAGGCGGAAATTCGCCAGAAACGCTACAACCAGTGGTAGGTAGTTTGTGGAGTGGTCATTTGACGTCAGGCGCGGCTGCTACCCTTTGGGTATGTCAGGATATGTCAGGGTATGCCAGTCCGATAATGAGAAGGACCCAGCATAAAATCATATAGAATCCCTCAACATGATTGAATCTATTTTGGGGAACTTTGTTTTGACATTTTTGACTTACCAATCACCATGCCAGGAGCTCTATCCAATGGGCAGCACTGTTGACGTGCGGCTACTGAGATCCATGCCCTTTGAGCTCCGTGTCTATAGATCACTTGCAAACATGAGGACAGATCTTGGTATAATAGTATAACATGTATAACATGTATAACATGTAAAACATGTATAACATGTATAGCATGTATAACAATGTATAACAATAGACCTATGCTCAAGATATATGTATATACCCCTTTGTCGGGAACTCGAAAAAAAGGGATTGATGTCCCACAGGATGATGACAATCTCCCACACGCGGCACAAGGGATCCTTCTCTTAACTTAAAATTGTAACATATTGTATCTCAGCACCTGCCCAGATGTGGTTGCGATCTTGGACACCTCACATCACTTGTGGCAATTGACCTTATATCACTTCGATTTTCACAGTTACCGGCGTTTCCCAAGTTTCAATTTCCCTGTGGATTCTCGATAAATTCCGAAGCTCCTCAGCTGGCATGACTATGGCCACTGCTTGGTTCAGTAACTTTACTTCCAACCTGCGACATCTTAACTAAACCTCCAGTTCCGCAGCGGCCAAGAATCCCAATCTCTCCTGAAAATTCCTTAATTTCCCATACAATTCTATTATTTTCATAAAAATCAGTCAAAATCCACTGTCTTGTCATTTTCTTCTCATTTTCCCCTATGTTTCCACGTTTTTTCCATTTTCCCCATTTTCGACCTGAAACCGAGGCAGTTCCAGGAACCTGCGGCGCCCAGCGGTCCCGTCGACACGCCGGCGGAGGCGGCTGCGGAGGCAGAGCCGCTGAGGTCACCCAAGGCGGAGTGGATGGTGGAACGTCTGTGGCTCGACGACTGGGAAAGCTGTGGCATTTTGGGATTTTCGATGGGATTTTCCAGCGAAGATTGGAAACCAGATTTCCAGATTTAAGATTCAGAAATGGTTAACAGGGGATCCTGTTAGAATTTTGGATAAGAATTAGTTGGATTTACAAGCATACTCAAAGATTGAGATAACCTTTTGTACTATCAAAGATGGCTGGAAAATCCCCCGTGGCCTAGCCATCGAGGTGGCTAGTTTGCGAAAATCATCGAAGAAAACAGGCTGATGATGAGCAAACCATGGTCGAGTACCGGAGGGTATGTTGATGAGTTTTTAAGGAATGGGTTTATTTTGAACCTAACCACCTTTTCTGGGGACCTGGACATGTACACATGAATGTTGCTTCATCACCAGATAACGGTAGTGAATCTCAGCACTTTTTTTTGTGAAGTACAAAACCTATCATATGGGTTTGATTCACGGGGATATCTCATGGATATGTAAACGGATGGCGATAATCATGGGGATGATATAGTCGTTAATGGACATATACTACATATAATGGGGATAATTGTACTTGTACAAAGAATTGTGTGGGGTGTTTCATGCGGATATGGGATAATTATGTAATGGATGTTAATGGGATACTAAGTTGGCGGATTTTCAGAGATCGCTTGGGGGTCACCAAGATTACGGGGATGCAATCACAATTGGGGGAACCAGGAAGCATCATATGTCATTAACCATTAAGCCATGAAAATGAGGACTTTATATGAGTTCACGGGGAATCTATCTAATCAATGAAGACTTGGGATTTTCTGATAGATTTATCCCGCGAAAAATTGGGTCTAACCCATACAAATAAGGATATAATGGTGGATTTTTTTGGGATTCAACTAATTTAAGGATGAATAATAAGATTTAACCAAGAAAAAACGAGTGTTTTGAGATGATTTTATGGGTGACTGAAGTGAATTATAGGGTTCATGAAATGAAATGGGGATGGTTTCTGTTGTTGACGGCATTTGCTTATCAATTTGCCCGACTCGGACATCCCTGTCATCAGAATCAAACCTCAATGTACCTCTAAGACTCTCATGACTGGAACTTGACCCATTTTTGGTGGTCCATTGGTCCATCCTGTCCATCCGTTTGTTCCGGGAAAGCATGGCCGGACCATCCCCCAGGCTGCAGCTGGCTTCCATGTTGGAGTTCCAGTTCGCGCCGCAGGCGCCCGAGGAAGGCGCCTACGAGGGCAGCAGTGAATGGCTGGACAGCGAGGCGGTCCAGCAGTGGCTGCAGACCGCAGGTCTCAGAGTGAGCCAATGACAAAGCTCATTGGTTGAAAAAGGATGAGATATGATGAGATGAGGATCTGATAGGATCTGGAATTTTGATCATTTTTGCCAATTGTTGTTTTGATTTTGATACTTACTATAGTTGGATAGATCAAGGTTGGTTTCGTGCACCCTTGTCATCAAACGTTGATCAGATGATGCTTTGTTCACTGGCATAATTGGAGAACATGCGTACTTGTACGAAGATGAAGAGTGAGATTTCAACATGAAACTACCAAGGCTGGAACTCAAACACCAACGATAAAAGTGACCCCCCGTTTGACAACGGATTTGAGATGACTCCCTTCCCATATTCAAATGAACAAAAACTCGGCACCCGCACTGTGAAAGTACACTGTGCACAGACATGCAAAGTGTAGATGTCTCAATTGTTGCACCTCAGCTCCTCTGAAGCAACATTTGCTCAGTGAAGAGATTCTAGAGCATGACTGGTGACTGCAGCTCTTCAGCTTTGGCGCGTGCACTAGATGATCCTTCACGAGACATTTGCGCAAAGTCTTCACCTGGAGGGGTGTTGAGTGTTTCTTCGCTCATCCCGTGAAATCCATGGTGAGACAGAGATCAACAGAGGTATCAATAGCACCAGATTCTCAATCATCATCCAACATCCATCCCAAAACCATCTGATGCAGCTTGTGCCAGCGCTGTCAGCGCTGCTGCCCTCCCATCCGACTCCTGCACTCAACAGCCGCATCGCACTGCCGCGCCCGCCGGGCGGCCACCAGGGCCTTGGCCTTGCGCCGTGGAGCGCCGGCCTCGCAGCCGGTGTGGCGCTGCGGGCAGCGCGGGCAGGGCGCAGGGCCGAGGGAGCGGAGGCCGCGGCCAAGCGGCAGCTGCTGTTGCTGTGTGCGGCAGGAAATCGCGGCTTTTCGGCCAAAGAGGCTGAAAAAAAAGAGGCTGTGGATATCTGATGGCTGGTTGGCAGGGCATAAAATAGGGAACTTAGAACTTATAACCAAGTAACTAACTGGCCAGAATTTATCATAGTCGGATACCCAGGGTTTATATGGGTTTATAGGGATTACACCTGCTACACAACTTGTAGTTGCTTGGCATGCTGTTGCCTCCAGGGATCCTCAAAGTTGTGTCATCCTTTGGAGGTGAACAAGCTCTTGGAGCAGCTTGCGGGTAACTTTCGTCCACCCACCGATGGCCGGCAACGGCAAGATGCCTTGCGCGGACGCTGGAGACTGATCTACACAACCTCGGCGGATCTGACGTCATTAGAGACCCTGCCTTTGCCAGGGTGGCAGACAGGAAGAAGCAAAGCTTCCAGATTTGCAAATCTTTGACTTGTTATGTTATATATTCTTGTCTTGGAGAACGTATTTTTTGATATCTTGTCTATTGAGTACAAAATGACATTTGTGGTGTCTTTTGGCCATATCGCATCGTGACGGCGATTACAACATGATCTTGATGGGGATGGCGATGGCGATGGTATGGGGTGGTGATGGTGATGGTGATGGTGATAGTGATGGTGATGATGATGATGATGATGCTGATGATGCTGATGACAATGATAATGATGGTGGTGATGATGATGGTGATGATGATGATGATGGTGGTGGGGGCTGTGGCAGTGGCAGTGGCGGTGGCGGTTGGGTGGCTGCTGTGGTTGTTGTTGGGGTTAGAAGAACTTATACAATGTCACGGCAGTGTCCAAAGGGGAAGAACCTTCGCATTACGGATTTGGCAACTGTGAGTGTCTCCAAATTTCATCAATTTTCATGGTCTTGTCGCAAAGCAGAACTTTGGAATAGACTTTGGATAAGCGCAGACTTTGGGAATAGCCTTTTTCATCAGCGTCCTGTGCCTGCGCTGAGGAGTGGGTCAGTCCTTTTTGACCAGCCGCTTTGCGCGGAATGAGATCGATTTCTTTTCTCCCCTGAACAGCAAGGTTACACAATTGGTTAATTGCACCTGGAAACTCCCAGAGCCATTGAAGGTTGGGGTACCAGGGGGGGATGGTATCAAGTGCGAGTTCCTGCTATGGCTATGGACCCAATGGACAAAGTCACAGGATGCTTTCAGGGATATTCAAAAGGATGTCACTCGATGTCACTTGCCCATCAGAAACTTAGTGTTTGTGCAAGTCAATGCTTCGGGTGAGTCGATCGGGGCTGGACCAACAAGAAACAAAGTCAAGGCGACGGGGCTTAGGAATGGGATATCTTTGCATTACCTTTGTATCCAAGATTCAGCATTGCCAACTCGCCTCCACTTGAATCGTTCATCGCAGGAGGACTTCTTTGTGCAGCTCGTTTTCAAGTACAGCTCGACTGAGTTGGACAACGTTGCTGGCTGGCCAGTGCCGGCACCAGCACTCAACTTGCCACTTCCGCCTGCGGCTGGAACCTTTCAGGCACCCAAATTTGATGAAAAATCCTGTCCCCTTAATATCAAATACAACCTGGGATAATATCGGATCCATCATTTTAGGGCCCCATATATGGCGGGTATTGAACATTAGATCTGATTATGAAATCAATCAAAATGATCTACTTTCACTGGGGAAAACTTCTGGAAAACCAACATTTCAGGCACACTGACTTTTCAAAGATGTCTGTGACGATGCCTCTGATTGAACAGCTTCAAGCCAATTGGACCTTGCACTGCTGGGTTTCTGCCTGACTTCAGGTGGCCTATGTAGATGAGGATCTCTTGGTACAGCGGACACGCCTTGGGACTTCATCGGTGAATGTGTTGGTGAAGGAGAGCAGTTGACCCTGCTTTCATGGAGCGGGCGCAAAAAGGGCAGATGGTGAAATTGGCGTCCAATGGTTTCTAATGTTTTTGATTCACAATCACCAGATGTAGCATGATGTAGCATGATGTAGCATGATGTAACACACTTTGTCATTACGTCTTTGGTCAAATTCATATTGAATGCGCCGAAGTTGTGCGGAAACGGAAGGCCACCTTTTAGGCATGGCGGCACAGCCGGGGCCAGTGACTTGGTGGAGCGGTGTGTTTGCAAATGTCAGGTTCAGAGGCCTACGCCAGAGGAAGAAGATGCGCTTCGTCAATGGAAACAGGCCCAAGCCATACGGAAGACGGAGAGATGTTATGGTTATATAAAGTATGCAAACTTCTCATAGCTTGTCACTTTAAGAGGACGTGTCATGAGTCATGAGTCATGAGCCATACAGCGCCAGCAATTGCCGTCATACTAATGAATGCGTTGAGTTCCTGTCCTGAGCCATGAAAGGGAATTGGATGAACATCTACAAGCTTGCAGCTGTCAGTGGGAACAAGTTATCTCAGCATATCTCGCGTCCTTTGGGTTTCATCGTGGGTTTCATCGGATTTCTGGCTGATCCTTTGGCAGGCCCAGATTCGTGATTGGCTTCGAAGAAAAGACGCCGAGATGTTGCGGCGTCTGCACCTCGGAGGGTCCGAAGCTGTCAACAGTGTCAAAGGGATGTCAACAGTGAAATAAATGGTAGCGCATTGATCACACCTATCAATACCTATTCACAGCTATTCACAGCTATGCACAGCTATTCACAGCTATTCACAGCTATTCACAGCTATTCACAGCTATTCACAGCTATTCACAGCTGCAAATCAGGGCGAAGACAGCAACAAGCAGAGGACAGGGATGCAGCTGTGCTGTTTGCACGATGGCTAAAGGCAGATCTCGATGCAGGAGGATCTTCTCAGGGAAAAAGAAGAGTACCAGGAAAACAGGCGCTACGAGCACGAGGTGCTTTGGGACTTGTGGGATCACTTCTTCTGAATTAGCCTGTGAGCCGATGAATTCGAGCGGGAACCATCCACTTGACTACTTTTGTAGCTTGAAAAGCAGAATTCCACAGGGATGACATTCCTGGAAGCCACTACCCGGCTTGTTTTCATATTTCATAGGAAAGCATTTCCTCTTTCATTTGGATTTCCGACGTGGAAAAAGTATTCTCAAGCGATGGCAAGGGTGGGAATGTGCTTTTTACAGCTGTTTACAGCTTTTTACATCTTTTTACATCTTTTTACAGTTTACACCAGTTTCAATTTGGCCTACAAGTGTGGTCAACTAAGACTAAGTTTGGAAGGATTTTCTCTTCTCTAGTTTTGGGTTTGACTGAAAATTGGGTACTAAGCACCCATGCGTTGTCACGTAACCAATGCATTATCAAGTTGTGATCATTTCCCCATTAAAACAAACACAAATTGCGGGCCCCTCACCCATTTTTGGCCAAACCCAATTAATTTATATAGTTCTGTAATTTGTATCCCATGATTTGTCCTCTTATATAAATGATGTCCCCCAAATTCCCATTATCTATCTATGTATATATATATAATATACATATGATAATAATAATGACAATAGTGATATTATGTGTATATATATATACATATAATCGCCACCCTTTTATGGCTACTTTTCAAGGGGGGACCATACCAAAATGTAAGATACATTTTTTGGGACTCCCCCTTACATGTAAAATTGGTCGCTGAACGTCCCCCAGGTGTCGTTTTTGTGGGGAGGGTCTTCAAAATACCTTAAACATGTAAGCTTACATTTTCAAACCACCCCCAAAAACACCTTGAAAAATGTAGCTTACATTTTGGGTACGTCCCCTTCCTTAAAACGGTGGTGATTTATATGTATATATGAATGTATATATATATATATATGCCCAGTGTGGTTTTAAAGCATCCATCCAGTCGCTGGAGAGTTTTGAGCCACTGGAGTCACTGGAGCCACAGTCACCGAGGCGGAGCTGCAAAGGCAACGGACTTGGCGACTGCACATGGCGGAGTTGAGACGGCAGGCGCGGGGAGACTATTATTTTTTTGGTAGGTTTTTGTTAGGGGGAAAAAGGTGATAGAAAGGTGTCCCCAGAGATTTCCAGATTTTGTTTTAAAACCAAAATTTTGTGGTGGTTGCAAAATGGGTCTTAAAACCCTGCGCCGTGCATTGCATGGTTATAGTTCGGATTCCTCAAATCCTTGGGCCAAGGTGTTAATCCCAACACATCCGTGTCTTCCTGGAAGGAGCTACAGATGGAGATGGACCACCAGATTTTCCCGGGCTCAAGTTGCTCAAGGGAGGCCGCAGCAAAGGTGGGGAGACATGAACCATGGTAAGAGCTGAATGCATGGCACTTGTGGGGCAGGTCTACTGCACCATCCGATTTGCTCGGGCAGGCACGCTTGGGCGCCAAGACCTTAGCTGCCTACTCGACGCCTCGAATTGGACAAGCAGGGAGGAGCCAGATAGGAACTGACCATGCTGCAATACTGTTGAGTGCTGATGGATGCTGAGTCTGTTCATCTCATTCGCTGCACACATATAGTACATGATGACATGATGCCATTGGGAACCACGCACCAGGACCCGGCGTATGTCCCGCTGTTGCAGTGCTGGGTCCAGATCTGCACGAGTGAGCCGCGGTGGCTGGTGACCGCACCAAACTTCTGAGAACGTGTCGCAAAGTGAGAACCTTCAAGCTGGCACGTCCTCAAGTTTCATTTATGTACATATATAGATAATATGTTTATTTATTTATTTTCTCAACCTTTCACAGATCCGAAGCAAAACTTCTGCAGATAAAAGATAACTGCTTAGCAAGTAATTGCTTACTCTGGACTTTGTAGTGCAAGGACCGGACAAGGCCACACTCCGCATAAGATCTTGTTCATCCGAATTGCAACCATTTGCGAAGAGCGCGAATGGTGGCTTTCCAAAAAGAATCAGATGTGATGCGAAAACTTTTGGCTCCTCACTGCCGCTTTGACATGTTAGCAGCATGACTGACACACATTTTCAAGTAGACTCAACCAGACTATATAAGTAGATCAGGGGAACAAGCCATATCGTATAGCTTACATATATAGTCTCAACATGTCAGTGCGGTAAACATGTTGCAATGACCCAAGTTTGTTTCTAGCAAATCACACATATATATATACACATACATACATACTTCAGTACAACAACCATCAAAATGTGTTCTCCAGTATGGCCATATAAATATTTGGTAAGGCCAGCAGTCACCGCAGCTTTTGCATTGTGATCACTGGGATTTCCTCATCCCTTGCCGCAGCTGCCATATATCCAAGCATATCAAGAGCATAGCTGCCATTCATGGCATAGACAACCAGTCATACATGAGTTATACAGTTATACATCTAATCTTTAACTGAAGTGGAGCAGCAAATTTCTGCTTTGGCTGATTTTGGCTGTCCGTTTGAGGCGAGGGATCAGGGTGGGATTTCTGCGGTACTGTCTACATTTGAGCAATGCCCACCAGCCCTAATGGTTGATCCAATTGGACCTGCTCAGGGCAAGTCAACCGCCGTAGACCAACGGAATGGAGGCCTCGAAAATGGGAACTTGGCCTTGAGAATCCAAGGCTTTTCAGTTTTTCTTGAAGAATACCTCGTTTTTTTTCAAAATGATCGGTTGACTGGTCGGTGGCCGGTGGTTTTGGTCACTTCTTTTTTATTCTTGAACATATGAATGTTCGATCTCGACGGTTGCCGAATGACGAAGAATCTGAAGAATATGAACATTCCACCTTTGGATGACCTGAAAATCATGGGAACATCATGTTTATCATCTTTTTCCATGGGTTTTCCCATGGGTTTTCCCATGGGTTTTCCCCATTTTGCCTGGTCAGATTTCGCCAGGTCCTCCTCTTAGGCAGCGAAGGGTTGCCCGAGGGCGCGGTGCTCTCCTTGAAGTGGGGGTGCCCGGCAGATGCCGTCGATCGCTGGAGGGGGGGCTCCCCCGGCCAGAGATGTTGGTATACCTGTCACAAACCCAAAAAATATGATATAACTGGTATAACAATGGTAGAATTTGATAAATTTCTTGGGTTAATGTCCATGGTATCTCCCACTGGGTATAACTATGGTAGAATTTGATATTGTTTTATTTGGGATAGATTTCTTGGGATAGCTTTCAACGTGGGATTCACCCAATGCCATAAGCAACTACAAAATTTGGGGATGGTTTAATCCCACTCAGTCCTCGGGATGGTTTATAGTTGGCTTTACTGCATCAAAAATCAGATTTTTGGGATGAAGATCATTGCACATCCATTTGCACATCCATTTGCCAGCTATTGGATGATTTGGATGTTCTGGGCCTTTTTGTCCACCAGGAAGGGTTTTCACCGTTTTGACCCAGATGAGTTTGCCAAGAAAAAAACGAAAAAAAGGGACGGACCAAAGATTTCATGGTTGAGAAAATCATGTTGCCCTTGTTCGGCAGTGTATAGACTTGTTAGTTTTTTACACTTACCAATCTTACCATCCAGGACGTACTTCCACATCTTCCACATCCATGTTCAGTGTATTTCATGGCCAGGGTATCAGGCCCTCCATGTAGTTCCGGGATTTCCCAGCGCATGTTTGACTACCAGATCTCTACCCAGAAAAAAAGCCTTAAATCATAGATCCGCATGAGTGTTGCTTCAATCCCACGAACATCATATGATTTTCATGATTGTTGGTTAAATCCCCTTGAAGCTCCATATGAACTGGGGCCGCTAGACCGCTGGAGCTCAGGTGGGGTGACATGAAGCGTCAAGCGCCAGTGGGGAGCCAGAACCACACCCGTTGATGGGGACATTGATGAACATATTGAGATATGATGAGGATAGAATTGAGAATATCATTTGGAACTATATTTACCTAATTGTATGATTTCGGAAAAGGAACACATTTGGCTGGAGCGCACTGCCAACGGGTTTCTGTCGGTCTCACCTAGATTCTCATCACCGATGTGCAGGGACAGAGATTTTGAGCTACACAGTTTGAAGCTGTGTATCTGTAGATATGTTGCTTCTAAGTTAGAGATGCAATGTTGTGAAACATTGGTACTAATAATACTAATACCAATCTATTTGTCATTGATGGACTAAGCAGTATTTGGCAGGTCTCCCAAGTGGGGCAACACTTTCGTTTCAACGACTCTGCAGCTCATCCTATGCAGATGAAGGCTGGAGCGGCTGGAGCTTGGAAGAGTTGTTTGCACTTTGGCTCCACATCCAAATATGATATATATATATAATATAATATGTATATGCTAGTATATACATATATATATATATATGCTAGTATATGCAGTTTCTCAGAGCAGACCTTTGAAGATGGCCAATTGATGTTTCAATCGCCTGCTTGGCATTTTCCGCTGTGAAGTGATGAAGCCATGATGATCCAGTTTTTGAAGGTGGAAGTGCTGACACCAATGGCACCTGCCCAGAGTGTGCCTATTGACCCAGCACAGGATGCTGCAGTGGGAAGGGAAGAGTTGGATCAAATTGCAAGAACAGACAGATCAGACAGTTTTCTCGAAGCTTCTCGGAACATTGACGTTTCACGGCAGTTCATTTTCATCATATTTCCACAATTTCCATTTTCAGAAATTTTCTGAGCCGCGGCTCAGTTTTGGAAACGGCACGTTCTTTCCGCATAGGACGTTTTCGAAGTGGCCTTCGACTCCAGGATGAAGGTGGACGCCTGACATCCGACGTATCGACGATTCCCACAGTTTGATCCACTGGGAATTTTGGGGTCCGCCAGGTGCGACTTCAACATCGACCGGCAAAGGAGAGTCAACGACAAGTGGCGCCCTGGCGAGCTGGTAGCTGATGAATGGCTGATGACAAAAGCATACAAAAGCCCAAATGTATCCAAATGTATGACATGAATATCAAGTATAGATCTTGATTTATGATCGATATCTCCGATTTTGTGACCCGAAAATCACTCATGTTCGTTGTTTCGATATAAGTCATCCCATTTCCGCTATTTCCCCTCCCTTTCCTCCGTATTTTCTTGGCACCTCTCAGGTGGATATCAAGAGTGCCGATGGCAAAGGCTTGCCAGTTCACAGCTCGGATTGGGGATGGTTAGGGTTTGAGTATTGAGAGCGAAAATGAAGTGATACCAGACATGATTTTTGTTCATTTATGTTTCCCTTTGGTCTTCAAACTTGACCCAAGACCAGATTTGTCATGGATAGGACACTCGCAAGAATCTCGCGGTTGAGAACATCACTTTTTCAGGGAATTTGCATAAACGGCTCTGGACAAACCTAGATGAGAAGCAGCTTCACAGATCTTCACTGCCACTGCAGCTCTTTTGGATTCGACAGCTAGGTGGTCGAAACTTGGTACGACGAATCATGTACTAGTGAAGCCACGATAGATTATGATAGATTCATACATACTAATGGAGAATGACGAATAATGATGGATATTACCGAGTCATACATAGTTATCCTATCATTATCCTACTAAACTGCAATTTGATGTGTTATTTCGAGATTATGAGGACCTTCCACTCTCGAGACATGACTTTTGACCAAAGCTGCAGCTACACCACGGCCTTCGGTCACCAGCCATGCTCTCGGCGGAAGAATCGACTGAAGAACTCGAGCGTTCGGAGGCATGGCCAGTTGAACTCCGCAGCCTGTGGAACATTTTTGTATGAAACTTGTCAAGCTTATCAAGGGCCATTTCCATCTCTGTAGAGTCTGTAGATGCGTTTTTGGTTTCAAGGATATAGACACTGGAATGATGTGCTCGTGCTTGATTTTGAAGCACCAGTCTAAAGTGGAATCATCACTGTAGGGAACCTCTCCTATGATCCAACTACAGTGGTTTGTGTATCCTGCAGGATAGCAGCTCCAGTTGCAGTCAGCATCAGCCTGTGGTCACTGAGATTCGAGATGCACAAACCTCAAACAATAGTGGTTGGATGGGTTCGACTGAAAAATAGGGTACCCCGGAATAACATTGTCTATCATCAGTATCCACCCTAACATAGCAATTTTATGCCATTTTGGGATGATTATACAGACACATCCATATGTTGTTGTACTGGAGGGTTTCCCCAAATGTACTTTGGCTTCACTTTGGGCGTCACAGCTGAGGTCAATAAGAAGTTTCTGGCAGCAGCTCTGGGCAATTGGCTGGAGTGGTATGACTTCGGGGTCTATGCCGCAGTGCCCCAGATTATAGGCGCACATTTCTTTCCAAGTCAGGATCCCTCCGTGCAAATCATGCAGTCCTTCATGGCATTTGCGGCTGGCTATGTGACACGGCCCTTGGGGGGCATACTGATTGGAGTGGTTGGAGACCGCATTGGCCGGAAATGCGCCCTGTGGACTTCAATGCTTTTGATGTCGCTTTGCTGAAGCATGATATCATCACTTGGTTTGAAGATGCCAAGTGCCAAGCTGCTTGAGGTTGAGCCGTTGAGTCCTTCCAAATATGACATCTACATGTCTCAAGTTGGCAAAATCAACAGTTGGCTTATATAAGGCTTCAGCTTCCAACAGTTCAGACTTTGCCAAGGATGTGCCCCACCTTTCTCATTGGATGTCTTCCCACCTATGCTCATGTGGGCTGGTTCTCTACGGCGCTTTTGGTGGTGCTCAGATTGTTGCAGGGCATTGCCATTGGTGGAGAATATGTCAGTGCATTGGTCTTCAGCATGGAACATGCTCCTGGGCACCAGAAAACCATCTCTGGGGCCCTGATGCGCCTTGGAGCTGGACATTAATTTCATATCATTTCATGCAACCTTAGTATGAGCTGCATAGAGGCTGTGCTTGTCAATGGGTACTCCAAAATCCAACTGTTCATCCTCATTTTCAATAGAGAATCCATAAATATCCATAGCACTTGGCCCCAATCATGGTCTCCTCGCCCCATTTCCCAGGTCCATCTCCGTAGCCATTGGAACCTTCAGCGGTTTCGGTGTGGTGGCGCTGCTGCAGCAGCTGATGTCACCGCAGGCGATGAACAGTATCGGCTGGCGGATCTGTTTCTGGCTAGGGCTGTTGGTGGGCTTGGTGGGTCTTTTCCTACGCAGCAAGGCTTGGGTCTCTGAAAATATGGGGAATGGATGGGATATTTCCATGCATTTCCATACATTTCCATTTTTTTTGGATAGACAATTGCTTTTGGAAAGTGTTAGAGCTGGGTCCACGGGGGGCCCTTTACAACGTAAACTCATGAGTCCTTCAAGTTCTCTGGCACTTTCACACCTCGAGGTTTCGGATCCAGAGGAATTTGTGCAAGCCCGAGAGTTTGTGGCAGAGATGAATCAGCATCCCCTGTATGTACTGTGGCGCCAACACCGGCTGGACGTTCTGTTGATGGTTGGGGTTGAGGCCATTACTCCTGCTGCCTGGTATCTCGGCAACTGGTGGCATGTGGTAACTCTCTATCTCAAAATCAAGAAATCCACTCGTGCAGAGGATATGTCGGATAAACTTTCTAGATCCACTAAGCTTCGACTTCCACTTTCAGGTATCAGAATTTCATTTGGATCCTGCAGCTGTATGATGGCACGCTTTCACATCAGAAACCTATAGCTGGAGCAGCTGAACTGAATACCACGATGCAACTGGCGCCGTCCGCGCTGGTGTTGATCATTGCCGTGTTGCGAAGTAGCTTTAATTTCAGAACTGCAGAAGCTTGGAGACAAAACTATCCACATGTCGGTCCGCTATTTTCGAAGTTTGAAACCCATATGACCTGTGATTCACCGTTTTCTTTGTGATTTCTCTTGGTGGTTTCCATCTTGCAACATGCTTTCAGAGAAGGGGACAGAGTGTAGAATCAAAGTGAAACCATGTGGAAACAAAGCCCTGACAGCAGCATCGTCAGAAACAGCTGTATGTTCTCACTGTGATTGTAGTTCTCTTTCTCCTGCTAACCCAGGATTAATATATAATAGGGCCGGATATGGCCGGATATTTTAATTTATGAACAAAGTTTAAAAATCACGGGGGTTGACGTTAGGATGCCATTTTCGTGCACTTCCACATTTTTCGTTGCACAGTTAGGTGCGTTTAGGGATGATATGGCTGGCCATCTTTGCATTTCCCGGCTACTGGCTGATTACGTTGCGAAGTTTCTGGGGCGCCTTTGCTGCGCAGCTACTCTTTGCCATTGGGGCTGGCTTTGTGGCATGGGGGAACCCATTTCTCATGTATCATGGCTGTGATGGCTGAGCTAAGTTTTGCAGTTTTGAATAATTTTGAATGGTGAAATGAGATAAATGAGTAATTAGATGATATTAGATGATATTAGATGTATATGATTAATTATAATTATATAGTATGTTTTAATTGAGAGCAACTGTCCAAGAGGCATGACACCCGACGCCTGTCACCTGCAGTCTTCTTGAGATGCAAATCAGCTGCACAAACTGGCCGCAAGGCAATTTTTCAAACATTAACATACATTCATCACATTTGTTTCTTGCCTGGTAGATGTGAGGCATACTTCCTTTCCTGTGCATATCCGTGTGGTGGCCATGGGAATCAGCTACAACATATCTGCTGCAATCTTTGGTGGTCCAACGCCTTACGTTTGCTCACAGTTGCTGGTACATTTCGGTGGCATGGCCAGCAGATTGGGCCCAGTGCCTGCTTTGAAAAATAATTGATTCCTTGGAATTGCTCAAGAATAAGTGCAGAAGGGTCTGTGAGTTCTTGAACAAGCCTAACCACAGTTTGCAATTCAATTTACCAGTGCTAGTGCCGATTTGCCAGTCAATGCCTTGACTGCAATCTTCGGAGCCCAGGTGTTTTAGCGCCAGCTTTGTGGCTGGTATTCATGGCACTCTTGTCCTTCGGCAGTATGCGGATCCTGCAATGCCGACAAGAGAACAGAACACAAGCCGACTGCGGCACTCAGGGCGTGCTTCCCCTTCAGATTGGCAGCACGTGAAAAAGGCTTGGCCCTGTGCATTTGGAGCGGAACGTCGTACGCACGGTTAAGATACTGACAAATGAACCACTGGTTTGCTTCCTGTCAGTTCGCAAGCCCTATGTAACTGATGTGACTTCATAGGAAACATTATGTACATGTGCATTAACATACGTATGTTAAACCCAGGCACTCCGGAAACAGCTTCATTTGTCCATTATCCTCCCAGACTGAGGCAGAGCGACTCCAGATGGCACAGCAGGCAGCCTCATACTTAGAGGCGCCCAGGGGCCCATGCTGAATAGATTGCTGGTAAAATCTACAGGAAACCCATGGGTTTTTAGATGTGTAAAAGGCCCGAAATATCGGGGTTTCCTGAGTTTCTTTTGCCTTCAGGCCAGTCTAGGATTGAATAGCTTACAGGAAAGAGTCTTGTCTCATGCTCCTGTCTCTGGCACTAGATTCTCAATTCTCACAGGAGGTTTTTGTTCCGGAATCGGATCGGCCTTCTGGTGAGAGTACACCGCCGTACAATCAAGACTGCCATGGCTGCCATGGCAATTTCGTATGGCTTTTATCCTTTTTTATCCTTTCCAGCTTCTTCGCATCTGCGATACCGGACTTGCCAGGAGCACGACCTAGTGAAAACCTTCCAGGACGCTGTCCGGCGATTTTTCGGAGTCGTTTTTTTTTTGTTTTCGCCGAGTGCTTGGAATTTTCAGTCTGCTTGTGCCCATTGGTGGGCAGTGTATCCTGGCAGGAGATACTCCATGGCCTTATTGTGACCAAACCAGCTGATCCACACCTCTATGTTGAGGCGCCGGGAGGATATCATGGTTCATGATTCCTCTATTCTTGGGTCCCTTGTGATCTATTGATTTACTACTGCTGAAAGCTGGATATGGTTCAGTGGCGATGTCTCTTACAACGTACCCTTTCTTCATTTGTTGGCACTCTGTAGGCTCATTTGGCCAAAGCCAAGAAAATGGTTGGGGCCTCAGTGCATTTTGGCCACGATGAGATGACACCGGGACTGATGACCTGCCAGGCCAAAGGTGGTGATGCGCCTTGGCTCATTTGGGTCTTCTGAACGGTGCTCGGCACACTCCCATTTCAGGGAGTTGTTATGATATGTTATGATATTCAACACACACACACACATAGTCACACACATGGTCACACACACACATATATATATATATACACATATATATATAGATACGTGTATGTATATATACATACATACATACATACATACATACATACATACATACATACATACATACATACATACATACATACATACATACATATATATATATACACATACATATATATATGCTTTAATATACTTTTATAACATGGCAACATGATTCACATGATAAAAAACACATTACATCAGGATTTTTTCACCCCTTGATTTCTGGCAGTTTCTCGCCAAGGCTCGGATGCTGTGCAGTGCTGGCCGTGACCTCGATGATTTTCAAGGGGGCACTCCAATGACTTGAGAAACAAACACACATATATTGAGAATATATACAGTATAATATATATATATATATACACATACATTCATATACGTATGTATATATGTATATATATATATATTATTGTACGTATATCTATAACTTTATGATATGACTGGGTGTAATATGGTATAATGGTATACATATACAATCTGTGTCTCTGTGTGTTACATGATTTCCCAGGCGAGACGGATCGCTGCAGTGGCGCAGCTTCTCCGGCTGGGACTGAGCTCTACAAGGCCAAGAGGAGACGCTCCAGTGTCGGGGCCCGTAGTGAGTTCACTGGGAGTTCGACCATAGACCGATAGGTTTTTGAAAGGGATCCCCAAGTCACCATAGATTTCAAGATGTTTCAATCTGTTTCAATGGTCTGATTTGAGATGATTTGGGGGGCACCTCCATTTTAGGAGCCTTCCAGATGGTTAGCTCAAAGGTTGTAGAGCAGCACTGGTTAGCAACTGAGGTGCGTGAGCACATGCGTGCGAATCAACGCAATGCGGTGGGTTGCTCCAAGGCGGAAAGCGGTTCACGTGGCCCATTTTTCAAGCAGGGCTGCTGGTGGGTAGTGCCCCAGGTTGAGGCTCTTCTATTGACACTAGAAGCAGCCAGCAACAACTTGGAGTTGGCATCAGCCCCAGCCACGGCTAGCACATGTTTCAACGAATATGGATTTGTCTGAAAATCATATACCCCCAAAAAATTGATGGTTTATCATCATTTTTACTAATTATTCACATTGCCATTTTGGTGTGTAAAATAGCACATTGTCAGACACACCTAGATTGCAATCACTTTTTGGTACTTAATTCGCGGGAGTTGAGTGGAAAAACTCAGGTCTTGCATCTGGTCCCAGACACCTTGCGAGAAAGTATCTCGCATCCCCAATTTGTGCAACTGCCTGGAGCTCTGTCGGTCTTGGAGATGTGGATAGATTTCTATTTCCTAATCTGGACAATGGTAAACCTCCAACGAAGTCATTTCAAGGCGAACTTTGGAGAGAAAAAAACTGTGGATGTGAGGGGATGGGCGTGTTGGGACAAGTTCTGCAGGGTCTGCATGAGGTGCGAAGAGGAATTCCAGAAATTGGATAAGGAGCAGCGCGGCGAGGAGCCTTGGAAAATCATGGCCATGATGTCCCCTGAAACTGGATGAGGCTCCCTGATGGCCGTTCCCTACCATGTTGTTGGAGTTTGGCTCTTCCCAGAACCTGGTAAGACGAATGTCAAAGGGAAAAACACATGAAACATCATGAAACAACTATTTGTGTTGAGGAGAACGTGTTGGAAACCTGTTTGTTTCTGATTATCTCTTGAGGTGAACTCACGTCGGACGATTTGTTGGATGTGATCGTGGTGGCCCTATGAACAAACTCAGCATGAAAGCGCTACAAAAGCTTTCGAACATCACCGGCAGATTATTTCACTGGCAAGGTGATGGTTTTGACATGTTTTTTTTTAAACTAACATAGCTATGGAAAATCACAATTTTTGATAGGTAAATCCACTATAAATGGCCATTTTCAATAGCTATGTTAAATTACCAGAGGGTACCAGTTGAACATGTTTTTTCAGCACAACTTCTGCAACTATGAAGTGATGTCAGCTCTACCTGCGCCCTCGAGGTGGAACTCAGTCGTTCGCAAAAGGAGTCGATCTCACAAGTGCAATGCAGGTCGGGCCGTTGGGCCGAGTCCGGGGTGAAACTTATGAAATCAAAATGCATCAAATGGGCACATTAATAAATGAAATTCAATGAAATTCAAACACATAAGACAACCATTTGTTCCAATTTATCCAGCAAATTATATCCTGTTATATATATATGTCATGTTATATCAAATTGTATGCAATATTTTTGTATTTTTTTTGAGCAGAGTTGCTGAGATCTTGGCCAGGAAGTTCGCTGAGATGTTCGACAGCGACCAGGATGTCAAGACGTTGGTGGCAAGTGATAAATGAAGACCCTGCTACCATGCTGGTGATTCGGCGTCTGAAAATCATCTCAGTAGCTTATCACATGTACCATACAGAAGAGGCACAAGCATCACCAGCTTGTTGCTTTTCATTGGCAGGACGGGCTGATCAGTGTTTCGGAGTTCACTCAGATGGTGCAATTTGTCACCGTGGCAAGTTGGCTTGAGAGCGAGGACCCTTGACATGCCGTCGCTATAAGATGTACATCTCAATACATCTCAATAATTCGTGAGAAGTCTGGTAAACAAACGTCAGCAAACGTGCTTGACATCACAGCCGTGAATTCTGCAGGAGGGAAAGCATATGATTCAAAAGGCAGGTGGTGGCGCATCAGTTGACCGTGCGTCATTGAGACCTCGTGCCATGCTTGTTGCAGGTTGAACACTGGACAGCGGGCATGGCCAATGATGGAATGATGTATTTTCTAAGTTTGGACTGACGGCTGACCTTTTGGAGCAGTCTCAGGAAGTGTGCTGAGCCTAATTTTGTTTGGCAAACATTCTTTCTTGGTTTATTTTCCAACTGCTTGGATTCTTGAAGACAGGACTACTAATTTCCATCTTTTGAGAAAGCCAACGATCTTTGCCTTGGACCCATGCGGATGTCAACCGCAGGCTTCACTGGCAGAACAGACCTTTCAGGAGCCGTTTTGGGTGGAACGGAAACATCTCGGCGAGAAACGGCGGTTGATTTCGGTCGTTATCTCCCCTTATTTTGATTGCAGCCACATGTCAGAGATATGCAGTTAGATCAACTTACAGTAGATCATCAGATATTCTGGACAGAATGCTGTGACCATAGAAAGGAGCTGGTGAAGACAGCTGGCTTTTTCCCATCATTTAGTTTATTTCAGTTTCATGACGGAATGACCGGATGAAGGCAAGAGCGAAGCACAACAACCAAAGGAAACCGTCAATCTATCTATATTCTGGATTAGCTCCGCCACAAAAACAGAACCAGGTTCAGTTTAGTTGTGATCTTTAGACTCCATCCGAAGCATCGCTGACAAAGTGGTCCAGTGGTCCAGGACTTTATCAAGATGATCGAAGCAGACAAGGAGCAGTGGAAACGCTCGTGTGAGTTCTTGTGCTCTGCAAGTACCAGTAGCACAAGTACCGTTGTTCTGATTGTTCTGCAACACAACTGCTTGTGATGGTTTTAAACATTTCCATTTACACGTTTGTCCTGTCCATCATAGATTGCCCACCATCTGTCTGAGCATGGCACAGGAACGGCTTTGGAGCATCATTCCCTTTCTGCCCGATGGATTGGCAGAGACCTCAGAGCTGCAAAAAACAAGGGACAAAAAACACAATCAGGTTTGAGCCATCCTGAAAGATCTTGCAATATGCTACAATATGACTAATATGACGTGTATATGTGTGTACATATATATATATATACACTATATACATATAATTGTATGTATGTATATATATAGTATATTATATACACACATGATATGTATGTATATGTATTATACACATGTATATTGTAGATATAGTTTTTCAGTAGTTGTTATAATAGATATACTATAGGGATTGTAGATGTATTATAGATACATTACAGATATATTGTAGATATATTATAGATACATTATAGATATATTATAGATATGTTATAGATACATTATATATACATTATAGATACATTATAGATACATTATAGATAATTTATAGATAAATTATAGATACATTATAGATATATTATAGATATATTATAGATGTATTATAGATGTATTATAGATATATTATAGATAATATATTATACTAATTATATATATATATATTTCAGGAACTTTTCAGTTTTCACCCCCACTTAGATGAGCCCAGTTGACTTGGTCTTTTTTGCCAGGTGACCCATCTGACAGGCAGCAGCTTTGAACAGGCGGGGAAAATCAAGATTTGGGGATTATATCTGGGGAATATCACCGATATCTGGGGGACAATATCTGGGGAATGTCACTGCTCACATTAATTACCAGTATTTCAGACATTGAAGAGGTTGATCCATGTAGATCGATGTAGATCCATGGCTTCCAGGCCTGCTATGAGCAGTTCGACGGCCTTGACGTGGACAAGAGCGGCACCCTCGAGCCACTGGAGCTGCTGCCGGTGATCCAACTCATCTGTCAGACGGAGGAGCGACGTGCCATGATGGTGGTCAACTAACAGCTTGCGAACTGGAAAACTACCATTTTTAGCAGGTAAATCAACTACAGTGTATATATATATATCAACCCTTTCTATGGCAATTTTTAATAACGAACTGAAAGAACTTACCAGAGGGCAATGTTGGTAAAACACTGCCATCAACCACCCATGACTGGGAATGGTAACCATACCACATCTGAAAATGGTGATGACTGGGGGATGGTTTATGGCACTGTTTTACCCACATCATTTTTTTTTGTGTGTACACTATTTAAAAGAGAAAGCCATTTGATGGAGCATGATCATGCAAAAAGGAGATGTGAAGATGAACTCACATTCTTGTATCTTCTTTTATCATCTCTATCAGGGCCTATTAGATGCAACTCCAGTTGGATCAGATGGGTTTTCTGGACGGAATGGCAAGTTGCGCTATCCACGTTGAGATAGATTGTCTGCACGAATGCTGTTGTGATTCTCATTTGGCATCTGATCAGGAACATGCAATGCAAATGACTGAAGAGAAATGCCGCAGGCTGGTCGCTTCATGTTTAGCAGTCTAGCAGGCAAATGAGCTGGGCCCAAGATTTGTGAACTTGCAGATACACCAACCACCTAGAGTTGCATGAGCTTGGGGAATGAGAGGGTGCGAATGCATCCTATGCACACATTGTGTGAGTCCAGTTGCGCCGCAAGGTTCACAAATCTCTTCGACACAGATGGCAACGGTGTGATCCAGCAGCTCGGCTCAGACTTGTAGCAACCGCAGCAGCATCACTGGAAAATAGTGCATTGTGAATCATTGCGAGTCATTGCGAATGGCATGAATGGAGAACTCAAGAGCAAGACAAGGACAATGATTGAATGCTATATGTATACCACATTGTGATATGATCGAATTATCGTCCGTTTGAAAATTGTGCGGATTCTTCATTTGCCAGAACTAGATTCCATCAAGCCTCTCGTTAAACATTTGCCGCGCCCAAGGCGTGATGAGTTCATCGAATTTGCGCAGTTCCTGACGGTCATGAACTTCCTGACCAACACCGAAGAGGGTCAAAGCGTCAATGGCCTCAAACCAGTTCGAACACGGTCGACCCTTTTGAAGGATTCGATCCTCAGGTAAACAATCGTGGCAATGTTGACAATGGAATGTGCCAAATTTGGATTTCAGAACATCATGCGGAACTACATGGAACTACGATGATTTTCGATTGCCTGGTTTGAACACTTGAGGCATCTTGAGGGTGACACCGGGCGACGGCTCTGCCCCCCCCAGGTGAATGAAAGAGCGCAGCAGGTGGTGAACCAAAGCTTGAAAACCGATGCACTTTATGAGATGTTGGAGCAGGACGGATGGACAGATGGGTTAAGTCGGTTAAGTCATGCAGTTTTACCTGGGATCCACAGAGCGATTTGGTAGTCTACGAGCTATGCATCCGACTCTTGAAAGGCTAATACACAGCTCATTTCCAACAACTCAACCAAGCCAAATTACCTTTTGTTTCTCTACTGATCCTAGAGCGAGTGTACATGCAAAAAACCAGTCAGTCCTTCAATAAGTTCTGTTCAAGCTACAGCCCAGAAGCAAATGCTGTGATACAAAATAGTAAAGTCTCTTGGTTCCCAAGTCTCAGATTTTCACCCCTCAATTTTTTGGATGAGAATTGGAATGTCATTGGATAGCTTCCACCCAGCCATTTGACAGGAAGGGCCCCAGCATTTCAGGGTGAATTACAATGACCTCTTTGTAAATGGTGGTTGGTAAGGGGAACCAGAACTTTATCTATGTGGGCTTGTTGCCATCCTGGTAAGAACCGTGGTTTCTGATGGTTTCTGATGGTTTCTGATAGTTTCTGATCGTTTCTGATGGTTTCTGATGGTTTCTGATGGTTTCTGATGGTTTCTGATGGTTTCATTTATTCAAAATTCACTTCAACCACTCCGCCGCTATAGGAACCATTCAGCAGCCCAAACAGCCTGAGGACCCGGATCTACTGGCTGAAGTGCTGCCACATTTGCCAAAGCCACTGTATTGGGCCTGGGACTCAGCTGTGTCATTTGCCCATCATATGGGCCACAAGCAAAACCATATAGCAAGCCCCAAAAAGATAGAATAGCTTTTATAAATTCCTCTTAAAAGAGTGGACACTTGTGGAAAAAATGCATGGATAGGATGGGTATAGAGTTGCAGCTACATCCATGAAGTTATATTGATGTCATCTGCCGCCAGGAACTTACGAGCCTGGAATTTAACAAGGCGTGGAGGCTCATGGAGAAGCTGCTAAGGTCCTATGCGACAGATCTTGGCAACTGCCAGATTCGTTGCAGAGGTTGCATTCTCTGGCCGGATAGCGTTGCTGATTTCATGCGAATCAATCAGTTTTTTGCTAGACCAAGGCGATTTTATGCTTTCAATGATGTGTGGCTTTCTGACATGCGGATTTGCGAGAATAGTTGCAATTTTAACAATGGAAAATACTGTGTATGTGATAAGTTTGTATGAAACCAGAGACGTAGAACATTTTCGCAAATTTCAGATTGCACTGCCTACATATAACCATTGATACATCCACATATATATATACATATATATATATATATATATCCATATATATATATATAATATATATACATATATTATAGATTGCCAGTGTTTTAGATCCATTTTGGATCAGTCACTTGGAACTGCGAGATGTGTCAAACTAAGGCCTGCATGGATGGCTTCCAGGCGGCCAAATTCCGAATTCCCATGTGCCCTTGGTGTACGTACGAATATAAAATCAAATGTATATAACCCTGATGGGATACATAGAATACGGAATCGATAGTTTAGGCCTCTCATATATATATATATATATCCATGTATATATCTTTATGGATATATATATATATAGATATGTATTTCTATATTTATAGATATCCATGTATATCCATGTATATCCATATATATATGTATATATAATATATATACATGTATATATATATATAGATATACGTGTATACATATATATGTATATATATATTATATACATATTATATTATATATACGTGTATATATATACACGTATATAACACGTATATATATATAATATACACGTATATCTATCTATCTATCTACCTATCTACCTATCTATCTATCTATCTATCTATCTATCTAATCTAATCCAATCCAATCCAATCCAATCCTATCCTATCCTATCCTATCCAATCCAATCCTATCCTATCCTATCCTATCCTATCCTACCCTATCCTATCCATCTATCTATCTATCTATCTATCTATCTATCTATATCTCTTTCTCTCTCTCTATATATATATATCTTTATACACATATATGAGATATGTGCACTTTGGCGATGGTATGTGCTTTGGTGGATCCTTTTTCGAGGCGGGAACCAGTCAATCTGTGTGCACCAGGCGCAAGCCGGAGAGCACTGCGACCCATCCACCACTGTGCCTCCAGGGATGCTGACGAATGCCCAGAAGCCCGGGGGGTTGCTGACCCAAAAATGGATTCAACTCGAATCTATCTTGGGGCCAACTTTAAATGTGGCTGGTGGTTTGACATACCTTTCTATTCTCAAAGCGAATTTGGCATGATGATCCCAGCTGACTAATTTGTGATAGGTTGAAACCACCAGGCAGGAAAAGACAGAGAAAAAAGAAATGAACGGCATTTTTCGGTTTTGATAACTCCAAAAATTCTCCATGTCCTGGCCAATGCTAGCTATATCAGGTTATATCATGGCATATCATTGGTTTCGTAGACTTGCAACAGACATGATGATAGGGCAGCTGAAATCTCTGAGAGATGAATTGAAGCTGAGGTTGTCTATCAGCTGATGCAGGCATAGTTCTCAAACGTGGGCATGGGAAAATCATGGAAGATCAGCAGCTAGGTGCCGTGTCATTTCCAACATTCAAAGCCATAAAGTTGGGGTATGAAATGGTATCGAGTTTTGGGGTGAAAAAATCCTTCGAAACATAATGGGTTTTGCTCATCACGGGATGCAACTCTGCCAGGGTCACCCCTTCAGCATCAGTGAAGAGCATTGTAACCACTTCATCAGCCGATGGGAAACTCGTCAGCATGGTGAGTTTGGCACAGCGTGTGTGATGCTGGTGAGTTGGTAAATGAAACTGACATCCTATGCCGCATTGTGGAATATTGGACCATTCGGCATGCTGTTTTTTTTTGATAATCTAACCGTGGATAGACATCGTGATTTTTTATTTGCATCTTAAGATCTGTTGATGATGGTGAGGCCTAAATAGTAGAGTATCCTTGTGGCACAGTTCCACTGGCCAGCACCGAGGGACAACAGTTTAAAGACCGAGTGGTTGGGAATCAAGATCCATTCGATGCACAAAAGAGTTTAGATTTGGGCACGGGGCAACTATTCCACTATAATTCGATAATCTAGAGGTTTTGTGATACAAATGGCACAGAACAATAGATTTACCATAGATAATAACTATAGATAATCTAGCTCTACCATACCCAAATCAACTGGCACATCGCTGATTCCTCCAAGGACAAAGACCTGAGGAACGCCGTCACGCGGTGGACTCAGTGGACCCAGTGGACTCAGTGGACTCAGCAGACAGCATCAATGAGGTCAGCTGAGTTCTTGTTGCTGGCGCGCTACATCATTGTCATGGGCTTCCTGAATTACCAGCTGCAAAACCAGGAGACTCCAAAAGGGCGATGTGCTAAGCTGGCAATGTGAAGCATTTTGCACTTCACTTAGTTCTAAAATCCATGGTGGAAAGTTGATGCTGGCAATCCGATGCCATTCCCAGCAATCCCATTCCACCATGACCCCATCTCGCTATGTCTCCCTATGTTTCCATGTCCTCGGCTCGGTAGAACGATGGACCGCTACCAGATCCTCCCGGTAGGATACTCTGGTGGCAGATTCCATGTTGGGCAGCGAGAAGATGGAGTCCTTGTTGGTTGCCCTGAAGAAAGGCCCGCAAAAATGCCAACTTGGGAAAACCATCCCAAATGACTGACGTAACCTTCAACAAATGCACATTGGTGTGTTTGAAAATGGATGAAAATGGATGACAATCATATAAGACCCCAAATTGCCGTTTCCATAGGGAACATGATGGTAAACGATGTTTTTTTTTTTGCATATGTTCAAACAAAGCCACATCTGAAAGCGCATGATTTTGGGGCAATCAATTCCAAACCCCAGCCGAAGGCTCTGAGATGGTCTGGGAGATCTTACCATTCCTTCCAGAGGCTGGTGTCTGATGGAAGTGACTCGTGAGTCAATTACTAGGTCCTGTAATGAAAGGCGTCACAAACTCATGTGTTTTGTTTATTCGGATTTTATCAGTCTTTACATTATAAACCTAATTACCATTACTATGGGTTGGTCAAATGATTTCCGATGTTTCATCTGTTCCAATCACAGTGAAGGCAGCAACGCCAGTGGCTAACTCATCTGAGGCCTTGGTGGATGAGCTGTCCAGCGACACCTTTGAGCAGACGTGTATCAACTTTTTCAACCATTTGGACAAGGACCAGTTTGTAAAGATCATTGGGTTGGTTTACGGGACAATTTACAGGAAACCCGGGAACCCCCATATTTAATTGTAAAAAAACATGGTTTCCAGTTAAGATTTTCCCTTCAAGCAATCCAATGAAAAGAGTCAAATGAGTCACTTGGAGGTCTGGATTGATGGGTTGATCTCAGTTGATCTCAGTTGATCTCAGTTGATCTCAGTTGATCTCAGTTGATCTCAGTTGATCTCAGTTGATCTCAGGAAAATGAAGACAACATCAGTTTCAGAGGATAGACTTTTTGAAGTTGGATGAACATGACGTACCTTAGGACTATTTGGGACTCAGATGTGTGGTTTGGGCCCATGTTTGGGCGTTCAACAGCATTGACTCCCATGTTTGGATGGTTTTTGGGATGGTTTAAGTTTAATAAACTTTAATACTCAGAAAGTCTAAGTTTTTTGGATCATTTAACTTAGAATATCTTATAATTAGTACTCAATTTCTGCAGTTTGCGGTCCATTAGTCCATCTTTTTTCGCCGTCCAGGATTCCAACGGTATCTTGGAGCCGATGGAACTGCTGCCTGTGGTGCAGGAACTGACCCAGGAGCCAGACGGTGTGTCCTTGATTGTCCTTGTAACATCACCGGGTCATGGAGGGGTCAACAGAACTATCCCTGAGACCTCATGAATACGCCCGTTTGGTTTTTAGATGTTCTTAGTACCCCAATGTGATATGTTATCTTGATGAAAACTCCGGAAGAACATATATGTGCGATGAAGTTTCTTGGGTGCTTTGCTCATGTGGTCATCAATCCACTTTCATAGGTATTTAATATGATTTAATGGTATTTAATGGTATTTATTAATACCCATTCTCTTGGGATTCCAGGGATGACCGGCTGCCGTCCCTTCGTCCCATCTTTGGCGCGTGCAGAGGCTCATGCCTTCGTCCTCACGGAGGATCACTGCAAGCGCTTTGTTGACATTTTCGACATCGATCGGAATGGAGTCCCTGGGCAGATGTCGTTGCCACATGTTTCGGGGAAGGGTACGATGTAGGACTTCGGAAATTCATTCTCAGGATCAGCCTGGCAGTGGCAGTTTGAAGGTGTTTTTGGACCTGGAAGGAACTTGCTATCTTTTGAAGGTCATGATTTTCCATGATATCATTTCCCTTTGTGCCTCGAACATCCTGAGATCAACTCTGAAGGGACAAACAATTGACTGTGACAGTTCAAGAATTACAAAGGGATGGAGTGATAGTTCAAGTCTCCTAGAAATCTCCTGGATACTCGTTGAATCTCAGGTTATCGCGAAGGAAGAGTTCGTCAACTTTGTTTGGGCTCCAAGTCGCAGTTGTTGCACGACCAATTGGTGAAACTCTACTCGGTGGTAGCAAGAGAGTGCCACTCTTGTCTTGACACGTGAACCATCACTCCTGGATGAATGCCGATATCATTCTTGTTCAATGGTTTAGAACTAGATGCCTTTCACAGTCCACAATCACTTTGATAGCGGAACTTAGTCCCGGACTTGGGCGCATGCTGAGGTCCGCTATATGATGATAATGTCGCCAAGCCTAGTGAGAAGGGGCCAGTCTGTGAAAGCATAGCCTTTTTTAAGGGATTACTCTTTCTGGAAAATACATTTAGTTTTGGAGTGATGCCGTTCTTTTATTTGGCTTCCCTGGAGAAGTAATGCGGCCCGCTTAGTAGCAGCTGCAACATGTCTTTGCTGGATTTGTACCAATATTGATAGGTTTTTACCAGCAACAACAAACACAAACTTTTTTTTTGAAGAGCAGTGCCGGTTCATATCGAAATGGATGACCCTGCGCGTTTTTTTTATTCCAAAGGAGAGAAACTGAGTCAGTTGTAATCCACCTGTTTGACTGACAGTCGCCTGGGATCTTTGCAGGTCCTTCATGGAGACACCTGAAGGACAACAGGCGACGATTGAAGCCAAGGCACGGCCAGGTGGAGGGCAAGCTGGGCACTTGCCATATGGCTCGATGTGTTGTTACCCTCTGGTAATTTAACATAGCTATTGAAAATCACCATTTATAGTGGATTTTCCCATTGAAAATGGTGATTTTCCATAGTTATGTTAGTTTACCAGAGGGTACTTTCTGGTTATGGCTCGATGGGTTTCTCCAGTGGGGTACAGCGGTACGCTGCAATATCCGCCAGGTGGAAGAGAGCGCCCTGGCAGTTGACGGCCTGCTGAAGCAATTGGCTCGGGATCGAGAAGCCATTTTCAAGGCTGGAATTCTTCAGGTTGAAGGAATGCCCTCATTCCTGCCCTAGAAAATATTAGATCCATTGGGTCAAGGGACAAGGGACATCAACAGCACTCAACTTTGAAATCCATCGAGCACGATTCGGTTTGGATTAACTATCCGGAGATCGCACGATTCAAACTCCACGGCTTCTTCTTTTGGTATTGTACGCTGGGTGCATGAGATTGAGCTGTCCAAGCTGTCCCAAGCCAGGTCATGGGGTTGCTCCCCGAAGCCTTAGCCCCGGAAACCATCACTTTGTTGCCAATGTAAGCAACCAATCAGCAAAAACGAGGTGCATTTTTCGCGATCAAACTTGAGACGCGAAGGATGGCATGAGTAAGACTTCTTTGAAACGGAGTCGAGAGCTATTAAGATCTCGTTTGAGTGGTGTTGCGATATGTTGCGATGAATACAATGAGGTGGCTCAACTTTGATTCCATAGGCCCATCCATTGATTTTCTTATGACTTGCCAGTCTCCCCGGTCTCCCCGGTGTGTCCATTGATGGATCTCCCAAGGCAGTCTACTCGGAGCTGGTGAGTCAGAAATTTGTGGCGAGCTTACAGAAGTGTCATCCATGATATTTTGTCCCTGAAAAAATAGGCTTCACCAAAAATGGTGATTCAACGAAGAATTTGGGGCAGGGACATTTGCGGAACTGAATTTGGCTTTGTCAATAGACATGTTGAATTACTCCCGATCTAATGGCCATCAAATCATAATGAGGACAACGATGTAGGGCACCGTAGTTTTTGACAAACTGTGATGTTTTGACTAAATGTTCTCATGCACTTCAGCATTAGGTTGTCTCAAATTGGACGGACTTGATGTTTGTTTGGGCCAACTTCGCCAATTTTCCGGTCCCAGCAGTTGCATCCGATCTCCGGGCATGTCAGGTGAAAGACTTCAACGATGAGTTTAAACGCCTTGACAAGGCGCCCAGCTTGAAAAGTCTGGCGATTCTGTTGAAGTGTGGCGTTTGCAGATCAGAAGTTGAGATATGGCACCCAAATCTATCCATAAATCATCGTAAGATATCGTAAGTCTATCCATATCCAAGCACTTGTTGGAGTCATATCGAATGACTTCCGAAAATTTCGTCTCCTGGCTTCACGGCTTCACCTTTTGCGATGGCGCAGGATGGAAGTGGAGCTTTGGAACCTCCAGAGTCCTTTGCTGAGGGACTCTTCATGCTGCAGTGACAAGATTGCGAATCGTTTTTGTTGCTCAACTTCTGAGTGTCTACTGGAATCTCTGCGGCTTGTAACTGGAGAAATGGCGGACTAGCAGCTGAATCGCAGCAGGAAGAAATTACAATAATTATCAATTTTCAACAATCAACAAGACCTCCTAGCTGACGAGGAAGAAGGATTCAATGGTGGTAGAGGTAGACCCTCCCCCCCTTGAGTTTTCGGTCGTCCCCAAGATTGGGTTTGAGCTATCCAACATTTTGTAGGGCTTCAACCTTAGATACCGTTTCAAGACTTTGTGATTTTGGTGATCCCCGGCCTGGGTATATACGTTAGATACATGATATACATAATATATATTAATATATGTATATATATATAATATATACACGATTTTTGATATTGGCTGTTGGTGGTAGTACTCATTATACATGCTCCATTGAAAAACAGGCGTTCGACCTGCACGTGGACTGAGGCTCTTCCCAGTGATCGTCCGCCTCGCCCAGTCCAAGCCTTTCGCGGTGACACTCGAACAGTTCCTGGTCCAGATGGGTTGGAGTCGGCAGGATCTTACCAGTAGTCATTGGATTGTAATGGATTTTGATGGATTTTAATGGATTTAATGGATCATTGGATTGGTTTAAGGGAAAATCTTATCTGGAAACCATGGTTTTTACCATTAAGATCATGGGATTTTCCTGTAATTCCCTTAAACCAATCCAATGATATAGGAATCTGCAACTAGAGACTTATTTTGTTAGCAATTTGGGGAGGTGAAGTGTCTAACAGGGATGAATCTTTCTCTATCCATAAAGCTTTCTTTGAAAATAGGCTGCCCCAAACCCTCTGCTTTTAAATCTCCCATCAAAACTGCGACCTACTCCATGTTGGAGTTTCTTAGGGCCTCATTGGCCCTTTATTTCCACAAAATGCTTGGGGTTTCGACGTGTTTCGACCATTTTCAACCCACAGCTGGTGGCCATGCTGGAAAAAAGGTGTGCCGACTTCACCCAGATTTTTGACCTCCGTGGCGATGGCGTCATCCGCGCAGACGAGTTCCTGGATTTTGGCAGGCGGCCAACGTGGCATGGAACGTGTTTTTTTTGCAGTGATTTTGATGTTGGTGGAGTTGGGTCTTGAGGATTTTGGCGAAAATTTCGATGGTTTCTTGGGTAATGTTTTTCATGAAATCCTTACGAATAACTTCATTTTCATGGGTGGTTTTTTTTTCAGGATGGGTCATACTCGTACAACTCAGATCTAGAGCTGGGCCAGGTTTCTGTTCATCATAGGATATCTTCACAGCGAGGACGGCAAGGCGGGAGATTTTCGCAAGCAGCGTGTGTCTGAGACTGAAAATAGCGGATTCCCTAAATGGCCATCAGCCATGGGAAAATCCATTGGAATTGGGGGCGCCTTATTTTCAGACTAACCCACAAGCTGAACTTTATCTGCGGGATGGTGAGATGTCTGAGGCTGCAGCAAATGAGGCAGTGAAAGTCTTGAATGACTCCCGGCGTATTGAGGACAGCTGGGTAGCTGGCAGTCGGTGATTGCTCAGATCTTCCACCATTTGAAGGTGGGCTAGTATCTACATTTTTACACTAACAGAACAAATGTATAGACATTGCTTGGTGAAAAGTCGCCAGTGATCTATGAAATGTCTATATATGTACTGTATGTCTGTTTTTGTATCTGTCTATATGTCTATACTGTCATATCATATCTATAGTCTATAACTATGGTTATGTCTATATCTACTGTATATTTGTTCCTATATCCGTATCTATATACACACCTATATGATTCGACTGCCAATATCCATCCGAGAAGCGCCTGAATTCCTTGATGGTTGATGGCTTTACTGTATATTATGGTGTTATACTGACTGTAACTGAGACTAAGGGTTTCCCCTAAACCTCATAGGCTGCTGGTGTGATCTCCCAGGATGTGATCCTACTTACAAATTTCGAAACATCAAAAAGCATCAATTTTTAGATATTATACTGATATTAATTGATATTACTGTATCCAAGATTTCACATACTGAAGGGTCACTTCCGAAGCGCCATACTTGTCCGGCGGTTTAGTTTGTGAGTTGCACTCTGCCAATCTCATCACTCCCCCAGCCCAAGCTGCACTCACCCACAACAACCCGCCAGATTCTTTTCACTTAACACAAACAGCAAACTTGTTGTTCGCGAGCCCTTCTTGAATCTGCCATAGATTTGTGGGGATTTGGAGGATGTATGTCCAGCATGTGCAGCCAAATAGGGTTTTCACAAGCTAATTCTAGAGCAGTGATGCCTTTGAGACATTCAAATGTTCACCTCAAATCACTTCAAAGCACATGAATTTCACCTCGGACCCTCAAACTCACAACCCTACCGCGGACGCCGCGGACGCCCTTGTAGCAGACTGACTTCAAGTGTTGTGTTCAAAAAACCAAGTTCCACATGCGGTAACGCCAATCATGGTGAGTTGACATGGTCTTCAACCATGCAGTCGCAAGTGGGAGAAGTTGAAAGAGTGATTTTGATGAGATTTGAGCAGATTTGTGTCAAGGCATAAGAGTGACAAACTTGATTCGAGATGATACCAAAGTGTACAGCTCATACCAAAATTTGCCATGAAAAAGACCTCAATGAAGAGTGCTACAAAAGACTAGGTCAGAGTAGCATCTTATGATGTACACAGAGAATAGAGAAGATACTTTAAGATAGGATAAACTAAGAGAAGAAGATATAGATTAGATTACATTGTGGTAGTCTAGACAAGACTAGACTAGATAAGATTGGACCACATAGATATACATAGATTAGATGAGATTAAATAAGATTAGGTAAGATTCGATAAGATTAGATAAGATTAGATAGGATAAGATTAGATAGGTAGGTAGATAGATATAGATAGAGATAGATGGATATGTGGATAGATAGAGATAGAGATAGAGCAAGAGCAAGAGCTGAGCTAGAGATAGACAGATAGACAGATAGACAGACGGATAGACAGACAGATAGACAGACAGACATACAGACAGGCAGAAAGAAAGATAGATAGACAGACAGGCAGAAAGAAAGAAAAATAGATGGATGGATGGATAGATGCATGGATGGATGTATGTATGGACAGACAGATAGATATGTAAATAGATAGATAGTGTAAACATCTGTAAACATCTGTAACCCCTGTCCTTTGGCATTTTGAAGCACTGCAACCAGGACCTTTTAGAAGGAATGGAACGAGACCACGCTGCTGTGCAGCAGGTCGCTTTTTATGAAGCTCCAGGGATGGGGCCATGTTGAGATAGGCAGATACCAAACACGGGGGATTTAACCAGCAATTATGGGTACTGTTTGGATTTGATATATATATATATAATACACTGTAATTAATATATATATATACATATACAGTATATATATATATAATTATATATATATATATACACACATGTTTTTCTTCTTTTCAATAGGATGATCGCCGAAATGATGATTCAACGTATGGGCTGGGTCCTAGACTCTGATGGTATGCCACTGGGGCTACATGGGAGGTGGGATTCTGGTAGACGCTGCGAAAGTCATTGTCGGAAGTCCACATTGGAACGGGCAGTCCCCAGCACGAATGAATATCTGAGGGTAGCTAGGCATGTATCGAGATATTACTGCATGTTTTGTTGATTTGCATCTTTACGCCTATGGTTCTATATGTTCTATGATAGTTTTTTGTACATAGATGTAGCTGATCCTACAATATCCTACAATATCCTACAATATCCTACAATATCCTACAATATCCTACAATCAAATAATCAAAAATCCTAATGGGAACTTATTTTATCTTATTTTATGGATGATTTCCTGTAGAATGGGATTTTCCATTGCCATGTTTGAGAACTGGAGGGGATTCCATGGCTTTCTGCCAGAGCTTCGCCGCATCGCCTGGTTCAAGTCGTGTGGTGTGAAACAGACACCGTCGACAGCGGAGCAAAGTGCAGTCCTCTTGTGTCGAGCTCAAAGGGCTTTCAGTGGTTTGCAGTTCCTCAGGTCAGTTGTTTGATTTTCAGATTTGGGTATTAAACCTATGATGCCATATTTGGAGATATTTTGGGTGCATGAACAATGATGAACATTCATTTACCAGCGTTTTTTTTGGTTCAATATGCACTTCGCATGTTTCGAATCTAACTATTTGGGTAATCTCCAAAGGTGAATCACTTGACATCGACGTGAGGTGTAGAGAATGGCGCGGCCACAGTCTCGTGGTGCAGGGTCGGGCCGTCATGTGGAGCAATTTGGTCCACAAAATTGTGCCCATTGGTTCGATGTTCGAATGATTCAGAAGCATGGCCAGGCAGAAAAAGGGCAGTGAAGTCGTATAGTGACATTTTTTTGTCATACTTTGCCATACTTATTTGGGATTTTCTCAAGCAATGGTATGACGCAAGCGTTAAACTCACCCCATGGCCCCGGTCCCAATTTGGTCACGGCGCCAGGGCCGGGCCTAACATGGCCCAACAAGGTCTCGGAGTTCCGGCGCGGCGCCAAGTGCGCCAGTGCATTAACAATGATTTATGAGTATTGTATAGTATCTGTCAGTATTGTTTTGTTTGGTAAGATGATGTAAGATGTCAAAAGGTGTCTCAACATCTTGTATGTTTAGTATTGTTTAGTATGTTAAACAAAAACACATGTGAGAATGCTGCTTAAAATGATAACAATTAGTTTTAGCAGCATTCTGACGGGAAGAATCAGAATATATGAGAACCAATCATGGGCTAGTAGCAGTGATACCGATATTGGCAATGATAGCAATGATGGTAATCATCATTAATGAAGGTACTGATGACAACATGATTGCTATGTGGATTGATGTAAAATCATCATGGGGTCTGCTACACAGATCTACACAGAAAACAACTGGGAAGGGGCTCCAAGCAATGGGTTTCTTGGTCCGAGAGTAGACCATTGAACCGAGAAAGTTTGAGTCATGTCTATAGAGTCTATAGAGTCTATATATATATATATAGAGTCTATAGTCTATAGATTGCAAACACAGAGTACTGAGCAATCTTTGAGGATTTGAGCCTGATTTCCAACTGCCAATGACTGCTGCATCCCATGAGGCAACAATGCGGCCTGGAACACAGATGGGGTGTGGGAGCTCAATTTTTGAAAATGCGCTCGCCGCTGTTTGACGAGGGTAGGAAACCGTTCGCCGTTCGCCTCGGCCCCCGTGATGTTGGTTTATCTTACCCTGTCGACTGCAAGTAATTCGATATATCAAGACATATCAACCATCGGTAGCCAATCGTTACCGGTAGGGGTGGCAACCCCATGGGGCAAAGTGGCCGCGCGGGGGACCTCAGCATCAGCCGTGGGTTGGTCATTTGATGTCACGGAAACCACTGGTGATAAGGGGGTCCCCAGAGTGAAAACCAAGGTGCCAACAGCACAGGGTGGGCGCCCGTGACTGAGACAGGATTTCTGGTCGACTTGCCGACAGCAAAGCTATTTGTTGATGATCAAATAGACATATTAATTGTCATTGTTATTGCTTCTATCAGGTTCTATAATATGATTTTGTCTGTAATATCAGCTTATATTGTATAGATGTCAGGTCAATAGTCAATATCACCATTATGCGAACTGGTATATCAACGGGAAAATGCCACCATTATGCTTGTGTTCTAGCATCAAGGGTATATCATCACTTTTAGCTGTGGATTCAGCAAGGCATATCACTGACCATGACGAAGCTTCCCGAGGCATGACCAGTGCCTCCCGCACCCGACAGGGCACCGCCCAACAACCAGTGATTGGCGCGGGCACCTGCTTTTTTGTGACAATTTCATCTCGTTCTGTCCCAAGTAAAATGGGACTTGACTGGCGGACAAAGGTTGGAGAATTACAATATAAAAAGTGCGGTAATGTTTATAAAGCAATAGGATACATTTACATGGGTGGTATAAACCATCCAAATATGGGTGGTTTATGATTCCACTTGGAGTTTCCTCCACAGATCGTACCCGTTAACCCTCCAAAACAGCTATATACCATTTTAACATAGATTGTTGGTGATATGGGTGTCATGCACCACCATTCTATAGAGGCTTAATTTGGATTGCTTGAATCTGGCAGGAGTGCCATAGTATAGATATGTTGGTTTAGTAAGATGTAACAATTCCAGGGTTGGGCATGACATTCTGTAGAGTTGAAAGGGCCTTGTGTTTCGGACCTTGGGGGTTGGATTTTTTCAGATGTTCTTTTGACGCTTGTTCACCCATGCTGCCTTCAAGCCAGACACGCGGTCATGACATGCCAGCCAAGACAGAGAGAGAACCAAACAAAAGAACCCCCCCAAAACTGAACGAGAGTGTTTGAGGATTTGGGGCTTTAGTCGAATGTGAACAACGTGGGTCGTGGGGTGTCATTCTATAGAGGGTATCGGTATGGGGCAAAAAACAGCCTCAAGTGATTTGGTCATGGGCACCATTCTAAAGAATCTGTTAGCCAGTGAGACATTTGAATGTGGTTGGGAACCCCATTCTATAGAGCGCCATGTGCGGACAGGGGTCATGCGACCCATTTTAGCTTCTTTGAAATGGCACCCCATGACGGTTCGACTGAACTCGCAAGGGTATGGTTTATGATGGTTTATGGTTTATGATGGTTTATTATTGCTTTGCTTACATCAATGATAAAGCAATAATATCACAGGCATTCTGTTTGAATACTAGGCAGAAGCCAGACGTTTTGACGATGTCGTTTTGATATCAAGAGCTTTTGTGCTCAAAATCTGATGCCCCCCGGTCCCCGCTGCACTAAGTGTCACCAGATAGCAGCGGCGGAGGGCGACTCGTGGTGCACGGGCTGCAGCGCTTGGGAGTTCCTTGGAAGGGAACTCACGGCCAGTTGGGATTCTGAGGGAGCCAGGGTGCTGGCAGGTGACTTGGCAGTCACCGCCGCGCGCCAGGTTAAGGCGCTCAGATCCCTCAGCTCTGGGCTGGCCAGGGTAGCAGGTGGTCCTTCTGCTGGCACTGGCCGTGCAGAGGTTCCTGTACCCGCCGCCGAGCCCAAGCGCCGAGCAGAGCAGCCCCACACAGGACGTGATTCTTTGCCCCGAAGGAGGGCACCTCTACCACCTCCACCATTGCCCCCAAAGGAGGAGGAGAGCGAAGAAGGAGAAGAATCAGAGGAAGAGACCAGGGACCGATCAGTGGGTCGAAGCCCAGCTCCTGATCATCGGCCTTTGCCAGACGGTTCAAGGCGACCGCCTGAGCCTGACACCCATCGCGGAGAAGGAGGCGATCGAAGGGAATCCCGCAGGGCCCGTGACGCTGGCAGCACCCGTGCGTCCGACAGGTCCAGGAGATCCAGGAAACGAGAGCATCGAGAACATCGAGACGGTCATAGTTCAAGGAGGGGCCGCACTCGAGGAGGACGCAAGCATCAGCGCTTGAAGAGATTGGCAGTAGATCCTACTTTGAGGGTTCATCGAAAACCAGCCGCAGACTTCTGGGAGCTCACTTCTACGCAGGAGAAGCCCCTTGAGTGCACGCGTCTGGGCTATTGAGATGGCCAATTTCCCTGAGGGAGCTGAAATTGACGTGGACTCACACGAACAATGGAGCGCTCTGCAACCAGTGCCTGGCCTAGTCGTAGAATTCAGTGCCAAAACCTCGTCATTGGCTCATGTGGAGGACGACTGGGCTGCCTATTTTATCAGCAAAGTGGAAAATCGTTTGGACGGAAGCTTGGTTTTGTCTGGTCATTACATGGGATGCACCGACCCCGACTTGGGAAAGCAGTTGGAGGAGACGGCACCCAGGAGGGTGCTGAGAATTCACTTATGCTTGTCAAGGCCTTGTGTGGATATAGAGCCCGAGGCAGATATTCACGTCACTACTGTCAGGCTTTGGAGCTTCGAGAACTTCAAAGGGTGCGACTATGTAGTGGCTTCCAAGTGGACTGCCGCCAAACGGTGGACCAAGGCTTTGGAAGAGGAGAAGGGAGAGACCCCGGGAGGCAAGAAAGGGCCTGGGCGCAAAGCTCCTGGCGCTGGCAGGGCCGCTGGCCGGTTGGCCGAGCCGGCCCGTCGCCGTGCGCACAAGGAGAAGCCTGGGACCGACACTGCCATACCGGGAGATCTCAGAGCCAGGCTCCGCGAGAAGTTGGCGGCCGCAAAGAAAATGAAAGACGCTGGCACTCCAGCCGCAGACGTCGAGGAATCAGAGGTGGTTGCAAGCTCAGAGGAGAAATCGTCTTATACAGACGAGGAAGAACCACTGGGAACGGGAACAACTCTCCCCACACTGCGCCCGCCGGCACTTCGCCGAGGCGATGGCGCGCGCGCCGAGGGGGTGGAAGATCCATCAGCTATAAGAGACATTTCTACCAAAAGCTGGAGCGGCCAGCTGGCTTTGAAAGCTCTGGAAGTGACCAATCAGGAGGCGAAGAAGAAGAAGAAAAAGAAGAGCAAGCATCCAGGCAAGGAGATGGCAGAAGCGCTAGCCAAGATCCTTACACAGGATGGCAAGAAGAAAAAGAAGAAGAAGAAGAAGAAGAAGAAGAAGAGAAAGCGCACAGTCCTAGCAGATGGGACGATACGCAGCTACAGTGCCAGTTCGAGCGCATCTTCGGACTCGGAGGAGAAGAAGGACGAGTCAGAGACAGATCTCGAAGCCCCAGTCAAGAAACGAAGCCGGGACAAACCGGGAAGTGTGCTGGCAATGTTGGTGAACCATGTCAGAGATCAAATGGAACAAGCGGCACTTACCGATCTTCCACAAGGTCATCAAGCAGTGACTTCAGGGGTGAAGTTAGCCACATACTTCGCCCAGCAAGTGAGACCAGCGCATCCCACTTTCCTGAGGGAACTGAGGGAAATGCATTCCCTCGCTGCTACGATGGACCTCCTCAGGAGGGGAGACATAGCGAGGGTTGGAGACTCGTTGGCGGCGCGCTTCATGGCGCTACATCAAAGCATCCTGGACAATGGATGGACCACGGCGCGCTTCATGGAACTACATCCTATGGAAGAAAGCGCCGCAGGATCGGCCTCAATTGTCCTGGCCTCACGAAAACATGGAAGGTTGGTAGACAAGGTACAAGGGAAAGGAACTCCGGCATGGGGCAATTGGGGCTGGGGAGCGCGAGGTCGTGGAAAAGGCGGTTGGAAAGGATCCGGCGATTTCAGCAACGCTGGCAAGGGCGAGAAAGGAAAGGGCAAGGATCGCGGCAAGAAAGGAAAGCACAAGGGCAACCAAGGGACCTGGGACGAGAAAACCTCGGACTGGGCCAAGAGCAAGGAGACACCAGGGGACAAGTGATGGGCGGCTCTCTGGAAAAATCCGTCGAGAGCGAAAGGCCCAGTTTGGTTTCAACCACAGGCTGGAGTGAGGTGTTGAGCTGCTGCACAACCTTGAAGAGGAGTGGATGTGCGCTGGCATGGTGCCTGGCTCACGGCTGCAATATTACAGAGTTGCATGACACGGTTTTTCAGATGAGGGACTTCTTCACCCCCGGCATGAAGCACAGGGTGGCCCGCAAGCGTGCCATCTTTCCTTTGCACGAGGGAGATTTTGCCTCAATGCTGTCATGTTATGCCTGCCAGACTTTAGGACATGGCCACACCCCCTTTTTGAAGGGAAAGTGGACTGCACTGGAGACTCGACTGGTGGCTGCCGTGGAACAGACTGTCAATAGGATGTTAAGCCACGGCCATGCGGAGGTGAAAGACACTGAGGCGGTTGAAAAAGAGTTGAAGAAGCGCAGGGTCAGTTATGAGGGGGAAGAAATAGGAGTTTGTCACTGCCTAAGTTTGGAGCAAATTTTGCCGGCCTTACCACCAAAACAACATGGGGGATCTATAGACGTGTTGGAGTATGTTTCGGAGACCACCAAGCACTTCCTTGATAATCCCGAAAAACTGGTTGTTGAAGATGTGGGTCAGCAATTGCCAAAGCTACAGGGGAAAATTCACGTTCAGGGGAATGAGATTAAGAAAATTGCGGCGGAGCTGGTTGATCGAGGGGTGTGCACTTGGATACCATGGACACAAGTTGCTGAGTTTAGGAAAGAGAAGGTCCTTAATGGTTTGTTTGGCGTGGAAAAATGTGGGCTTGTCGATGGAAAGAAACCTATTTTGCGTTTAATCATGAACCTGGTGCCCAGTAACTCCATTCTCAAACAGTTCAAAGGGTTCACAAAACGGCTTCCTCATATAACTTCCTGGCTGTCTACCTACGTTGAACATGGAGAAGAACTGCGGTTATGGCAAAGTGACATGTCAAATGCGTTTTATCTGTTCGGCTTCCGGAGAAGTGGCAGAGATTTCTGGCTTTTAATGTTGTACACAAACATTGCGAGATTTATGGAGGAGATGATCAAACTTTGTTTTGCTTGGCATGTTGTGTACTTCCAATGGGCTGGGGAAGCTCAGTTTCAATCATGCAGGAAGTAAGTGAGAAACTTTTGTTAGGGGGCAACATGCCGGAATGTAGCCAAGTAGTCAGGGGTAAACCGCTGCCGAAATGGATGGTTGGTTTATTGGATGAATCTCGCACGTCTGGGCGAGCGTGGTGGCATATATACCTGGACAATTTTGCAGCAGGGGAGATTGACAAATCAGGGAGCACTTTTCTTTCAGGTGAAATTATTCACCAAGAGGCTGAACGGTTGTGGACAGCTGCTGGAGTGGTGTCAGCGGCAAAGAAGCGAAAATCAGGAGAAATCACTGGACAAGAGTTGGGAGCATATCTGAATGGAAGTGAGCGCACAATGGGCCCCTCGCCAGAGAGGATGATCAACTTACTTTTGGGAACTATGGCACTCTTGAGCAGGAGAACGTTGTCACGAAAGTTACTGCAGGTCATAGCTGGAAGATGGATACATGTGTTTCAGTATCGGCGACCAGCCATGAGTTTTTTAGAGAGTACCTGGGAGTTTATTAGCTCAAAAGGGACGCTACTGGACCTGCAGTACAAAGTTCGCCGAGAATTGTTTGCTTGTATGTGTGGACTACCTATGATGCACACATTCCTGGGAGCTGAGATTTCAGAGGTCATAACTGCCAGTGACGCCTCAAGCTTTGGAGGGGCGGTTGGAATCGCAACACACCTCAGCAGCGAAGGAGAGGACTTTGTGAAGAGGAATTTGAGAGTTGATAACCCTCAACCCACGGGCATCATGGTGTTGTCACTGTTTCATGGAATAGGAGGGTCATTTAGAGCTTACGACGTGCTGGGAATCCGACCTGATGCGTTGGTGGCCTTTGACATTCACCAACCTGCAATGAGAATCACTTCCCGACGGTGGCCCCATGCAGAGCTTTATGGAGATGTCAGACAACTGAACAAGGCTCAACTGGAACAACTTCTCATGAGATATCCCACAGTTACTGAATTGCACGTATGGGGAGGCTTTCCATGTGTAGACCTATCATCGGTCAATGTCAGAGGCCAGGGATTGGATGGGCCGCAATCATCCCTGTTCTATGAACTGAAGCGGGTCTTGAAGGAGCTCAAGGAGATAGGACATGTTAAGGTCAAGTTCATAGCTGAGAATGTCGCGTCAATGCCCAAGCACGAATGTGAACGGATAACTGAAGAACTGCAGGTGAAACCATACCATCTCAACTGTGCGGATGCTGTGCCTATGCAGAGACCCAGACTATGCTGGACATCCGAATGTCTTGAGGGCTGCCTCGGAGGAATAACTTTCAGCGAAGAGCAGTACTGGGTTACAGTTTCTGCCCCAGCCACGTATCCACAGCAAGCTGATTGGATAACTGAAGGAGCGTGGTGGCCCGGTGGAGAGGAAGGCTATACTCTGCCCACTGCGCTAAAGAGCATTGAGCGAAAAAGGCCGCCACCAGCTCCGGCGGGCATACACAGGCGTGATACAGACACATTGGCACGTTGGACCTCTGACAGTTACCGTTTTCCCCCATATCACTATTTACCAAGGTTTATTTTTTGGACGGATGACAAATGGAGACTTGCCAATAGCTCTGAGAAGGAACTACTTTTGGGTTACGGTTTTAACCACACCAAACTGTGTTTCAGTGCTTCCAAAATCAAGAGTTCAGGGCAGAAATACGAAGATGAGCGGTTGTGTTTATTGGGGGATAGCTTTAGCGTCTTCTCCTTCATCATCCCAGCAGCGGCATTGTGCAAACACCTTCTGCCCACATTGCAGTACAGTCAGTTAGTTGACAGAATGGGGTTGGCTCCAGGTTTCACTTGTTCACTCAGATGCACGGCACCAATCAAGCGGAGGTTACAATATGGAAGTTCCACTATACCGCGGCCTGTGACTACTAAAAGCTTAAATCAAATTCTCCTTTCCAAGACCAATCACACTGGATCTGATGTACGAATTTCTACGGGGGAGTTTCTCAACCCTAAGGCAGTTGTACGGCAGAGCATTGAAGCGTCATGGTGGAAATGGGAGCATTTGTTTAATTACAAGTGGAAATTAAGTGAACATATCAATGTTTTGGAACTGCGAACCATTCTACATGCAATCAGGTACCACATCATGCACTTAAAAGCTTGTCATCTTAGGGTCTTCCATGTGACTGATAGCTATATCTGCATGAGCGTGATCTCGAAGGGACGCACCAGCAGCAGACAGCTTTCTCGGGTACTCAAGAAGGTCAACGCACTTTTACTGGCTTTTGGGATTCATTGCATCATCTCGCACGTGGAAAGCACTGACAATCCTACAGATGAGGCCAGCCGGACGGTGGCAATGCTTTCATCGAAAAACACGGGCTGAAAGAGTGGCAGATCGCAGAAAAATCCTACTGTGGGATGCTGCGATCACAAAGAAAACTCAGGAAAGGTATTTCATTGGGGTACAGAAACTATTACCATACCTAGGTGGGGTCACAACTGGAAGGGCCCTTGATGAGAGAGTCTCTGATTGGATACAAAAAGCTTGGGAAGAGGGAGAAGCACTACATATCATAAGTGATGCACTGTGTGGTCTTCAGCACTACGAACCATGGAGAAAGAACAAGCTAGCACTGTCATGGCGTTTGTTTAAGGTATGGAGGAAGGTGGAAGCCCCCAATCGGGCTCCACCTTTGACAGCTGAAATAGTGGATGCCTTTTTATTCTATGCCATAGCCCATAGGAACCTGAGCTTCGCTGCAATGATCTGTTTGGGTTTCTATGGGTTGCTGCGGACGGGTGAATTGCTCCAGATCAGACCATGCGACATGATCCTAGGAAACAAGAGCGGCGTTATAAGTCTGAAGAACACCAAAACAGGACTCCGAAATGCCGCGCAGGAAACTGTCAGCATAACAAATGCAGTGGCGCTGGAAATTCTCCGTGCAGCCTCAGAGGACCAACAGGCGCAAGGCATGCATAAGGTACCCATATGGGTTAGATCCCCCTCAAGCTTCCGCAACGAATTCAGGTATCACTGTCAAATCTTTGATGTCTTGAAACTAAACTTTCGACCCTATTCGTTAAGAAGGGGTGGAGCGACGGCATTATTTCAACAAACAGGCAGTATGGAGACTGCATTACTCAAAGGACGCTGGCAATCAACGAAAGTAGCCAAAATATATTTGGCTGATGGGCTCAGCTACCTGCCAGGGTTGTCTTTTAGCGTCAAAGCTCGTAGCATGCTAAAGCAGTGGTCATGTTCAGAACAGCTTAAGACTCCGTGACTAGGGCCAAGTATCACTTTTTCGTCCTCTACAAGCTGCTTTTGTGATCAGCTCGTGGTAGGGGCCGTGGAGAACCACCGTTTCAATGCATGATTTTCTTTTTCGTGGTCGTCCTTCCATGGACCAAAAACACCACAAAGAAAACCCCTTCCATGGGGGAGGTATGAAATCCTAAGGAGATCTCCTTCCATGGAGACCAATGTTTCAAAGAGATGAATTTCACGTTTCTTTAACAGGAGACTCTGAACCATCAGAGTCCAAAATCCTCAGCTTCATGTCGGAAAAAGGCAGGCTGGGCTGAGGCCTAATCATATAATGATAATGATGATATTATTATCAATGATCATAGTAATAATAAATAGATAAATAAGTAAATAAATGAATAAATAAATAAATAAATATAAATAAACAACTAAATAAATAACTAAATAAATAACTAAATAAATAAATAACTAAATAACTAAATAAATAACTAAATAAAGATTAAATAACTAAATAAATAAATAACTAAATAAATAACTAAATAAATAACTAAATAAATAAATAACTAAATATATATATATATATCAATATATCAATATTATCATCAATGGTAATAGAATGATACCAACTGATAACCCCACTGCCTCGTGTCACCATGTATCGCGAGGCGTGGGAGCCATGACGGAGGTGAAGGTGTCAGATCGACCGATGACCATGCAAGGTGCGACATTTTTGGTCATGGAACATTAATTAATATTTGGGTATGGATCAATACCTATTAATACCATTTTTAATGGGAATGAACATCCATTTACCAGCTATTTTGATGTGAACTACAGGGGTACAAGGTTTTGACACACTGCCATTTGATTAATGGGAACAAGGGATTTACTGTGGATTTGGCAGTTTCATCTGCAGTAATCATTGAAACATATATGTTATTTGATCATTCAACATCAGAGTTTTCTCGTTCAACCGTCAACGTACCAAAATTAAGGGTTTCACCAAACTTGAGGTTCCAACCAGATGCATGAAAGGTAGAGCATGCACACGAAACATGGGTCAATGCAGCATAATATGCAGCAACATGGTCATGTTGACAAGAATAGTGGCTCTGAACCGCCTCAATCTGCTGAAGCACTGATGATCCGAGCGCCCATTTCGCAGCCGACTTTTGCGCTCGAGCATGCTACAAACATCCATTACTTTCAACCTTTCAAATCTTTCAGTTTTGGCAGTTTTTGACTGATTATTGTAGTTAGATTACTTGGTGCCGCGTACAAAACACAGACTGCCGTGGGCTGCGCGCCTTGCTTGACACTTGACTGCGACCATGCCTTGCGGGAGGCAGAGGGGTCGCCTTGGCTCGTGTGCTGTTTGTGTGCGGAAGATCAATGTGTCTCTACCTATGTCTATGTACATTGATATATTCATATGCAAAAAGGAAAAATCTTAGAGATATTCGCAGGATGACACTTCCATTGTGTCTGCGGAATTCAGTAGTCGTTCAAGAAACTATTGGGATTTAGTGGAGGATCAAGATTCGCCAGACATTTCTACAGTTTCCCCCTTGCAGTGAAATAGAACCTGTTTGTCCTGCCGGATTGTTGCCACCTTCAGGCAAGGTTGCACGACAGAGTGCAAGCTTGATGCCGGCGATGCTGCGTTTGCCCTCTCGCCGGTTTGTAAAGTCTGTGACCACTCCATTTGCTTCCACTGTGAGGACCATCATCAACCGATTGATGTGCCGATATTTGCCGATGTCATGGAACGCATTCCAATCAAGCCGGAAAAAATTGGAGAGAACCACAGCATAATCTTTTCCATGTTGTGGATCTCAACCTCTGAAGTCACCATGGAGCCATATGGAGCCTCTAAACTGTAAACCATTCATTGAAGATATCAGGCAACTTCGGCCTTGCCGTTGGAATGGCCAGGAGTGTCGCGCCCTGGGTGAAAGTGGCGAAGATTCTCCCGGGAAAAGATGTGATCGGCCGTGTTGCCGCTTTGAGATCACGATTCTGGGAGTTTCTTGGAAGAGATGGAGGAGATTGGAGGATGACCCGCAGGGGGATAGAGGAGCATAGAGGCAATAGAGATCTGACATGGGGTTCAAGCGGTGCCACTTGTGCCACTTGGGTGAGCTGACTGAAACCCAAACCACAGAGTCGACTCTCAGTTTGAGCTGAGGTGGACAACCTTTGCTGAAATTCAGATCCTTGCCACGCACACACACTGAGAATTACACTGTTTTTGTGTTTTTCCTTTTTTTTTAAAGTTAGTTATATATATATATATACTTGGTTTTGTTTGCCCAGAATGAGACCATCATGTTCAACAGTTGACCTTGCTTTTTTTTCCTGCCGACAACTCCAAACCGCGCATTTCAGCGCCCAGGAGATTCGCTTGGTCGAAAAAGCTGTCGAAAGCCTTGGCATTTCCAAGGCATCTGTGAGAACCAATGCTGGCACAAAGACTGCCGTTGTCACTCACCTGTCCAAGGTGAAACCCGATAGACACATGGCATGACCTGGTACTTTTTGTTGTTTTTGGATGTTTTTGGTGGGGGGCCGGCTGGGCAGTGGGAAACTGGTGAAGGCTTGAAATGCGGGGCTAGGCTTTGGAGGTCGAATTTTTGAGCCACTGCTGAAGGCCTTCGATCTCCTTTTCCAGGATTTCTTCGGATTTCTTTGGATTTCTTGAAATTGATGTTTCGGGAATTGCTCCATATTGCTCCTTGTTTATCTTGTTTCACTATTTTCACTGCGAGTATTTTTGCCCTTTGCCGCGCAGACCAGGCCTGGTGGCAGCGATGAACCGTCTCATGTTGGGTGCCAGTGGCTTGACTTCACAAGGATCATCTTCTGCATAGCATGCAACAAAGGATGTTAGGTGACGAAGGATCTGAGATTTGCTGCAGTTGATACAGTGATTCTGAGTGATGGTACAGAGGTACAGATCAGCGATGCCATCCGCAGAGAAAATCAAGGATTGAAGATTCACGAGGTTTTGCTTGACCCATGCTTGTCCCATTCACCAATTTACCAGACAAAGCCGAACTGAGGAATCCTCCAATCGGGAGGTGTTGGACAAGAAGAATCCAAGAAGTTCAATCTCTTTGCAGAGCTGCAAAATGCAGAGAGCAGCTTGGTTGGCCCAGCTGATCTTTGGGAAGGCACCTGGATGTGATGCTTCAAAAACGTCTGAGCGTGAAGAATAGCCGGATTGCAAGGTCACCACAGCATTCTTCTATTTGGCGAAGGTTTATCTAAATGCAATCTTATTTGGCCAAAGTGTCTATATCTAAATGTCAAAACACAATGTAATATTATTGCAGCTTTCACTATGGCAAAATTATCAAGACTGGTATATTTTTTCCCATGAATTTCTCAGCACAGCGTTTCACCCCTGTATGCAGCGTGCATGACTTGATTGCAGAATCTGAGGCTCTCTCTGCAGAATTTTGCTGTTGGTGCAAGGCAAGTTCTCAGACAAGTTGGCACGGGCATGCGGCATGTACACTCCGGACCGCCAGACATTGTATGTGATGTCTCTTCGCCACTGTTTCTTTCTCCTGTCTTGTTTCCATTCCTTTCCAAAGCGCTGTTCTTCTCACAGCATCTTCATCACGCGCCTCCCTACGCCAGGTGTTGCCTTCGCCTTGGCCCTGCTGACCCAGCAAGTGCTTGGCGGCATTGTCCCAGACATGTTGAGCTTGGTATCTGCGATTGGAAAGCTACCTCCCCAGATGGGACTCTGACCAGTATCCAACGGCCACGCCCAGCAATAAAGCGAATAAACATTGAAGAATGCAAGCAAACAGTTGATGGTAGTGATTATTGCGTGGCTTGGGAGAGAGAGTTCCTGTGAATTGATTTATTTGGGTTCAAATGAACTTCAAAACCATCACTCTTGGCCCTCCCATTTTGATCTAGCCAAGAGGGCGTTGGGTCCTTGGTTCAACGATGCTCTAAGATATTTGGATTTCAGTGAATCTTTGGATGCGGATATGCCAATGCTCTCACAGGGCCATCATGTCCGATCCATTCTTGAGAAGCCAATGATTAGAAACTCAGTCATGATTGCTGCAACCTGTCGGAATGACATGCAGCTTGAAAGCGGGAGCTGTGAGCCACTGTTTTTCGTTTTTGTTTGGACGAACTTGACACCACGAAAAACACGGGCTCACAGCGTCTCTGGTTGAATTATTTAGGGAATGACAAGACATGCAGCAGCCGCACAAGATCTTCAGAATCCTTGGCTTCTTCAGCCGCCACCCTGCGATGCTGTCTGAGGTAACGGTGCTTTTGGCCCATTCCTTGCTCCGAAGGGCATGCACATCCATGATGGCCAAGCGCATCTCGATGCATGTCTTGATGTTCCTGGTGCTGGTTGGGGCTATATATTTGGGCCAGGTCACAGAAGCTGCCACTGTGGCTTTTTTGGTGAATGCATCTGAGTGGATCGTGGGCAAGTCTCAGGTGGCGGTTGAGAAGGAACTGGGGAAAAGTTTGGTTGGCACCTCCAGCCATGCTACCCTCCTGTCTACAGGAGGTGGACCTCGAAGTTCTGGAACTCCCATTCGGATCGAGGACCTGAGACCCAAAGATGTCGTCTTGTTGAAAAGTGGAAGCACTGTCCCTACAGATGGCCGAATTCTAAAGGCAGATACCTTCACGGTGAATGAATCTTCAGTCACAGGTGAAGCCTTACCTGTTGACAAGAGCGTGGGTGAGAAGCTTCTCTCCGGCACTGTGGTAGTAGCTGGGGTGGCTGAGATGGAGTGTACCGCCCCTGCGGCTGAATCCTTTCAGGGGAAACTCCAGGCCGCAGTGGAAGATGCCAGGAACTCACGTTCCGAGATGGAAGAGCTGGTGAATCGATTTGCCGAGATCTACACTCCCATTGTGGTGCTGTTGTCGGTGCTTCTGGCTCTTTGGAGCTCCAACTTGACAAGCGGACTCACAGTGACAGGGCCGCATAAAGCAGAGGTCTTGTTTTGATTTCAAGCAGAAGGCTCCTTTGAAATCCTTTGAACATATTTGCAGGTATGTACACAATACACAGAATGCAGATGTATACAGGCCTTCCAATTGTTGCAGGTCCTGGTTTCTGCATGTCCCTGTGCAGTGGTTGCGGCTGCACCAGTGGTGCAATCGTGTGCCTTTGTGCGGCTTTTATCCGACCTTCAAGTTCTGGTAAAGGACCAGCTATTGCTTTCAGCTATTTTCAGCTGCAGTTCATACCAAACAAACGAAGACATCATGTCGTGTTTTCTATGGTGTCCTTCAGGCCCTTGAGGGATTCCTCTTACTGTGACCATGAGATGGTGGATTTTTAGGGACTCAACTAGGTTCTACTATTGTTGGCAGTCCTTGTTGGCTGATACCCAAGTCCTAATGGCTCAATCTTCCGAGTTTACTGGCCTAAGAGCCAACATTATTACATCATACATGCATATAATTATATATATATATATTGTGAAAGAGCCAGGAAGCTCCTTTCAACACTGGCAGCGGCAATTCCCTGAATTGCTAAGGGGGTGTTCCCAACACCTGAGATATCAAAGGAAGTCAAATGAAAAAGGAACCCTGTCCAATCGGTCAAAATCCCGCAGCTCCCAGTGTTTTTCCCAGCAACACGGCTCGCGATATGGCACCAGTCAGACAACCCTGTCGTCTGCCTCATCCACAACCCTCCGCTGGCACTTGGGACGCGAATGACAGCGGCACATGGAGTTATGACAGTGAACCCTGGCAAATACGTGTCACATCAAGCTCAGCTGTAACTGGTCAAATCACATTCCTCTAAACTCTTTTGATGAGACACACCGTTGGTTGCAGTGTTCTGTTCTTTCAACCAGCGAACAGCTTGCTTTCTGTGAGCATTACGTTCCAATGAATCCTCTTCATCATGTAATTGGAAACAGCCTGATGCCAGAACTTGTCGTAACAATATAGGATCCATCGGCTTTGTCAAAGCGTCAGCGACTTGCAGTGAAGTTGGAATCCATCGAAATTGACTGTGTTCCAAACATCGTTCTCGGATTAGCAAAACTTCTAATGTTGTTCTGAATTCCTCACATGAAGGGATTGCGGTTCTGCTCACTAAGTCATAGAGACTCTTGCAGTCAGTTACAATAGTGGCCATTGGAAGCTGCTGAAATCCTTGTTTGGGTTCTCTCCACACAAAGTTGTCAATGTTAATGGTACCCCAAAGCAAACGCATCCATCCAAGTCGGTCAACGGAGTTTGACATAGAGAACGCTTCTGCTGATAAGGTTGATCTCACCACTCGTGCTATCTTTTTGGATACCCAGGTTAGAGGACTAAGTGGTGCTTTCTGGTTCTTTGCTAAGTCCAGGTTGGTGGCACAAACTATGGTTCCTTGAAATGATGCCAACTGCTTTGAACTTGCAAATGACGCGTCACCAAAGCTCACATGGGTCAGCTGATGTACTGGAATGTTGCGAAAGCACAGTTTCACATGACTATGTTCTTGAGCTTCCCGGAGAACACGATTAGCAAGTAATAGGGTTTGGACAGTGGCTTTTGAAACTTGAACTTGCACTTCCCCTAATTTGGCTGCCATGTCTGGTCGGGTGTGGGAAACGGCATATTGTAGACTCCCAATTAAACCTCGTAGCTTACTGAGTTCACCTTCCGTCACTGAAGATTCAGGCGTTTGGCGACGATGACGTCCCACATCAATGGCTGGGATTCCTCGGACATATTCTTCTTGAGATGCCATGATACTACCATCAGGAAGTTGGTCAAGCAAAATACCTGTGAAAACAAATTTCCGCTGTTTGAAAGTTCCAAATGGTAATACCTCCTTCAGGGCTTCCAGCTGCTTGTGGAAAAACTTGTCACCCCCGCATATTCCATCATCAACGTGGGTCCCAATGACACCATGCAATGTCCTGGAGCCATTCTTGACAGTTTCCAAAATAAACACACATGGTTCCAGTGGGTGGCGTTTGAACTGTAACTTCTGAAGCTGTTTGGAAAACTCTTTGTAAAACAAGAGAGGAGCATCAACCCTGCCGTAGGCATTTCCAACCAGTGAACATACCTGATCAATGGTCAAATTCAGTTTCTTTCGAAGCTCCACGGGAGGTTCCATGGCCAGGGGATTGTCTTGGGCAGACTGACCTCGCAGGAATGCAGTCTTAATGTCAAAGGATGACAATTCCCAGCCTCTACTGGCAATGGTTTGGAGGACAGTGTGTCTTCCTTCTCGCGTTAATGTTGGAGAGTCACGAACTACTTCATAGAGTTTTGGATCTTGAAAACCAAGGACAACCAAGCGTGCTTTGGCCTTTCTTTGGGGCTTTTGACTGTCTTCCTCATTAATGTTTTTCCATGTAAGAATCCATCGACTCTTTAGGATTTGTTCAGGATTAAGGTGACGTCTCAAGATAGGCTTCAGTGCATTGGTTTGTATCCAACAGTTTAATTCTGCATCCTTTGCTTTTTCAAACTGTATTTTCTCTTCTAACGTCAAGTTTTTCACACAAACCTCTGCTTTTGCTCTTTTTCCAACACTTGCTACCCATGCCATTTCTTCAGGCTTTTTGGCGGCTGCCCACTTCAGGACATCGGACTCGGACAGATCAATGGACAAGGCAAAACATTGTTGTTCATCGCATGCAAGAGGGGTATCTAGCATTGGAAGGCCATCTTCAGCTAACAACACTTCGTGCTCTGACTGATTGCTTTGCAAAATTGTCCAATCATATAAAATGCCCCCATCAGAGTCCTCGGCTACTGAACTACATTGCAAAATGGGCATGGCGTCGGCGGCTGCGGCATGTGGATTGCTCTCTTCTGGATCTAGATCAATGGGTTCATCAGGCACGGTCGCTGGAAGATCCTGATTCTCATTTTCGGTTGAAAGTGGGGCAGGCAATTCATGGCTTGGTTCAGGAAATGTTTCACTTTCGGGTTGTGTGGAAGAATGGGGTGTGGCTAGCTGGCTTGGTGGATTTCGGAAAATTCCTTCACTGGGTGCCATACTTGCTTCATATTCTAGGGATTCAGCTGGCGTGACTGGAGCCCTTTGGGTTTCTTCAACCGTGGGTAACTCAGGAACCCAAATCTGTGATGATCCATGGACTGAGCTCCATTCTCGCAGCGATGCTGGGCGAATGCTCTCGGGAGCACATTTGAACAATCTCTCAGCATGGGACAACCAAACTGCAGACGGGCTTTCTTGATGGATCACCCGCGCGGGACCATGCCATCGTCCAGTCTCTTGCCGGCTAGTTCGATGTCTTCGTATCCAGTACATAACCAGTTGACCTGGTGTATAGGGTCCTCGCATGGGGCAAGACCTACGCAAGAGAGCTCTTCGGATGGCTTGATCATTGTCCGTCAAAAGAAAAGCTTTGCGGGCTTGAGTCCTGATTTCCAAAGACCTTCGGAAAAACTCACTTTCAGGTTCATTTCCCATGGCAAGCAAGTGTGAGGCGGCACTGTCATCAGAGGTTAAGCTTGCTGGTAGTTTCTGAGACTTTCCCAGTACTATTTGTTCAGGGGAAAATCCGCCATTACGGGTAAGTGAGTTCTTGGCTTGAAAGCAGGACATCAGCACACGGTCAAAATCTTGCAATGTCTCTATGGATTGTTCCTGGTCACAGCGAGACAGCATGCGCTTGATTACTTGGCCATGTCGCTCAAGACGGCCACGCTGCCAAGCTTCAGTGGATATCAAAGGCTCGATGTCATGATTCCTCAAAAGTTCTTTCCATTCATTTGAAATGAATTCCCCAGCGGGGTCAGTGTAGATCTGGTTGGGGTTTCCGGCCCATGATGTCCAAAAATTTGTCCAGGTACCTATGACTTGGTCTGGATTTCGGGTTTCACATCGTCGGCCAAGATGAAACAACGAAGCCTCATCAATGCAGTGAAAAACATGAACTCGAAAGCCTTTGGAACCGGACCAATAGAAACCGTCCATGCCTACCAAGTCATTGAAGTCTTTGGCCTCATGCAATTTGGCGGGTCGTTGATGCTTTCGGCCAACGGATTCGACACAGGCATCGCAAACAAACTCCCTTGCTGCTGCGACTACATGTGGTGGAGCATTCTGAGCTTTCAGGTGTTCAGCCAACACATTAGGATCAGGATGACCTAAATTGGTGTGAAGTTTCTTTAAGTCTGCTCTTTCTTGAGGCTCCAAATCACGAAACTTTGGACCCTGAATCGCAATTGGGGGAGGTGCCCACCCATCAAATTGAGTAGGTGGCTGGAATCCGGAAGCTCGGACCACTGCCTCTTCCTTGGGAACTGGCCTAGGGATTACTCCCCTGGCTTCGGGAACCGGTCTAGGCAGACTGTCCGGAGGCTTTACAATTGCTTCCGCATGAACCTTGGGTTCTTCTGTCAATGTGCCAAAACTGGTGATCATCAACTTGGATGGGACGGCAGCTCGAATACGTTGCGCTCGTTTCAAAACCAACCAATCTTCAAAACCAAAATCATGAATCATCCCTGTACTTCTGTGAATACAGACTGTATGACGAATGCTGTTGTGATTTCGATCAGGTAGATCCAAGGGCAATTGAAATCTCTCAGTCCCACGGCACACGTAAATAACCTGAAGGTTCAAATGCGGCACCATGGCTTGCACAAGACGCGCAGCTTCATGGGAAGCGTCAATTCGTAGATTGCCAACTCTTGGGGCCAATGTTTCCATGAGCTGGAACACATGTCTCCAGGGTTCGGACACTGGAGACTCTTGGGACATTGGACGTGCTGCTCCCTCGTTCGGACGAGGAACCATGGACATTTCCTTGGCATTCTTGGGTCTGCTTGGTTCACTCATGCTAACATCAGGAACATCAAGATTGATCTTGGATGGAGGCATTTCAGGCTTTTCTTCATGTTTGGGAGGTTCAGGCATGGTCACATCGGACGTTCTTGGTAAAGGGTCAGCGTCCAAATCAATCACATGATTGGTCTTCAGTCGTTTGTTTGGATTGATCATGAAACGACTTCGTTTGGCTGGTGGTGCGTCTTCATGTTCGCCCACCAAGGTTTCTTCACATGTTGTTTGGACTATCCATTTGGCAACCTGTTTGGCAAACCCTGAACAATATGTTGCACAAAATCGTGTCAAGGGAATGTGCTGGCCATCTACGGAAACACTTCCTTCAATCGACTGATGAGCATGCTGGTGCTTGCATCGGGCTTGGCCAAGAAGATTGACTAGTTCCATGTTCGTGGAAAACACTTGGCTGGATTTTCGAAGAAAAAACTTGGTCACTGGATGCTTGAGTCCAAACTGACACATGTCAAAACTGGCTCGGTACGTCAGGCTCAAAATGGCTTGGAACTGTTCAATCTTTGGCATCGTGGATCCATTCGGCTGCTCTAGATGAAAGTGGCGGTTGCGCTGAACTTGGAACTGGCAAAGGTGAGCACACAAATCCACGTGAACCAGCTCCCGTTTTCGCCAGGCATTGATGCGATCAAATAAAGCAATACTTTTACACATGTTCAGTTTGCTCCACCCTCCCCAGGGACCACATTCAGGAGCTACCCAAATATTCAATGGTTGATACTTGTCAATGATTTGCCATAACTTCTTGCGTCCCTCAACAGTTGCAAGATCCCCATCTTGACGAGTAAAACGAATGGCACAATGTCCGGACTGGCGAAGGGCTTCGGTCAGTGGACTGCAGCTATCCGCATACACTTCAAGCAGCACGCATTGCTTCTGGGGAGCACTCCAAGTGGGCGACACGAATGCATCTTCCATGATCAGATTAGCTCGATGAAAAGATTTCTGTAAATCATCATTGACCAGCTTTGGTGATGGGTTCTCTCCAAGAAACTTTTTTGTTCTCAACACTTCATCATGGTACATGAAAGAGTTGGTTTTCGTTTCTGAATCTGATCCTAGATGGCATGAAGGTCCAGGTCCAACTGTACTTGGCAAAACTTCACGAAATCTTGCTGATTTGGGGGCAAACTTTGGAATCTGGCCAGAGACCATTGGTAATACCCGGGATCGGACCGAAGGACCTGAGCATATGTCTTGCCCTTGTGCTTCTTTCCCCATGAAATTCTGCACTGACCCCATTCTCCGACTGTCATCTGGGGTGGCGTGCTGGTACCTAGGGAACCGAGGGCATTGATGGCTCTCACTGTTGATGGACTCACATCCGAACGACGACCTTCGACATCGAGGATCACCTCCTCCTCCTCGCTCTCGGCCAGCACCTGCCAATTGGACACCCTGGTCGTGAGGATGGCATTGTTTGCAGGAGTATTTGCTAAGGCTTGGCGTTGGAGAGCTTGGGTCACTCTTTGAGATGTCACCGGCAAATTGTTTGGGTCTGTTGGCACCGACAGAGGCGGTACTGGTGGAGTCCTTGGCATTGGTGAACTGGAGGCTCCGGTTCCTGTTGTGGTGCCACTGGAAATCTGGCCTCGGGGTCGTTGGGCTCCGGATGACGACATGAGGCTCTGCAGAAGACTTCTCTGATTGTGCAGTTCTTGAACCATGCTTTCCATTGTCTGCATCACTTCCTGTGGCTCCTCTTGGCCTTCTGGCTGCACTTCCAGTTGATGTATCAAAAACTGCAGCAACATCGTGAGAAGACCGATCAAGGCCTCTGCCACCGTCTTCAACGAGTTCATCATTGGCGCAGGCGGCATGAGTATCAGCACGATTCGAACTGACAGGATCAGGCGGTGGGAAATCCTTTGAGACTGGCTTGGCCATGGTGAGGGAAATATTTTCAACTTGATTTTCACCATCTTGTAAACCTGTCTGATCACTCCCCTTGGATCGGACACCCCAAGCATGATGGATATGCGCATTCTTCTTGAAAAAACTGATGTTTGAAGCACACAGCTGGAGAACATCTAACAAATACAATTCCGTTGGATTCAGTTCCAGTTGAATTGAACGATTCAATCTTTGAAGGTAACAGGTGTCATTGGTGGTATCCAGAATGCCACCAAGCTGTTTGAATGCACGTTTGCTGAAAAGAAAAGGAGTTTGTCCCGGCAAAACTTCAACCGTCAACCAAAGCTTCTTCTTGGCATGTGGTGCACTTTGGAGTGGCACTTGAACTTGATATTCACTCTGCATTGTTTGGTTGTTTCCAAATCGGAACTTCACATGGCTTGGTGACTTACGGACTTTGTGTTTCAATTCATCAGGCAAACTTGCAAACAACTTCAGCCAAACTTTCTCACCAATCACACAGCGGCTTGCTCCAGTGTCCAAAATGGCGTGACTCGGTCGGTCACAGGCAGCAGCTATGTTACACATGTCTGGCAAAGGCTCGGAAATCACATTCGAGTGGGTGGCCTTGACACATCTGCTTCTCAAAACTCCTGGAGGACTGAGCAAGGAAAATTTGGATTGAACATGACCATGGGCTTTGGACTCAAGGAGGCTTTTCATTCTCTTTCCCAAAGCAGCTTTAACATGCGGTTCATGAAGGGCTTGGACAACAAAAACGTCATCAACTTCATTGTGGGTCATGTCATGGACATCCAAAACTTGCAAAGGACACTGGCTGGAAAACTTACCTATGGCAGACAGGACACTGGACTCACATTCATCGGCCGACGGAGACGACTCAGGCTCGGAGTGCACTTCATGAACAACGGCCAAGGGGGCCTCTTCAACAATGTTGGCCAAAGCAGTTTGTCCCATTTCCGAACTCTTGTCTCGGTCTGGGCACTCAGCTTTCCAATGGCCCTTCTTGTGACATATGCGACAAGTGGATCTAGCAATGCGAGAGAGCAATTGCTCTCGCTGCTTCTTTCCCTTGCCACGCCCCTTGCCCTTGTAGGCACCTTTTCCATCTTTTCCAGAAAACTTCACAGGCCAGAATCCTCTAGTGCGTCGTTTTTCCTGCAACTTGGATCGGGCCTCGAGATACGATACCATTGCATCATGCATCTCTGGAACTTCTTGCAAAAACTCCTCGAGTTCCTGCTCAAAATTGTGCACGGTAAGTGCGTCCTGGTCCTCTGAAGCGATCATGATGTCGAGGAACTCTTGGTCAAAGTCGGCGTCGTGGTCCTCAGTCAATGCCACAAATGCACGCTCTGAGGAAGCATCTTCATGAGATCGGTTCCAGTCACTTTCAGATGGCTCTGCAAGATTCACATCATAGACCTTGGTCTTGGCATTCTGGCGACTTCCTTGGAGGTCGGAAAAGAACTTGCTACCAAGCAATCTGAAAGATCGCACCACTGGATCATACTTCAATTCTCCTGGGTGTTCGAGAAGAACTTTCTTCTTGTCATCTGGGGGCAGCAGTGATTGGCGAAGCAAGACATACGCCTGTACTTCTTCCAGTTTGGTACCTCGGCTCAACAGTTCGATGAAATTGGACTCCATGCGGGACAAGTAGGAGTCATGTGATTCATCGGCACGTTGCACAGTCCCGTAAAGGGCTTTTTCAAAGTACTCATACTTTTCTTCTAACTCTGTAGCTCCCCAAGACCCACCGATAGCATCCACCAGCAAGGCTACTCCAGACTTGTCGTTGACTCTCAACTTGTCTGGATCCAACCTGGCTACTTTGCGAAAGGCTGTCCCTTCGACAAGAAGGGCAGCCCTTGGGGCTAGCAAGCTCAGATGCTCAGCAGGCCACATTGCTGCAAGAAACTTCATCTTCTGAACATACTCTTGGACATTCGTTGTCCCTGGAACAAACTTTGGAATGCTTGCCCAGGGCAACTGAGGTGACACTGACGGATTGGGCTCATCCGGCACTGGCGTCTCAACGGCAGCTGTCATTTGCGAAGGTGAGGCCATTACGGCTCCCTGGATCCCGCTCTTTCAGCTACAACGCAGGCACAGATCAGCTTCCAAAAGAAGGCAAACAAAAGGGCAGTAGCTGGAGCACGTAGCTCCGCTACCAGTGTGAAAGAGCCAGGAAGCTCCTTTCAACACTGGCAGCGGCAATTCCCTGAATTGCTAAGGGGGTGTTCCCAACACCTGAGATATCAAAGGAAGTCAAATGAAAAAGGAACCCTGTCCAATCGGTCAAAATCCCGCAGCTCCCAGTGTTTTTCCCAGCAACACGGCTCGCGATATGGCACCAGTCAGACAACCCTGTCGTCTGCCTCATCCACAACCCTCCGCTGGCACTTGGGACGCGAATGACAGCGGCACATGGAGTTATGACAGTGAACCCTGGCAAATACGTGTCACATCAAGCTCAGCTGTAACTGGTCAAATCACATATATGATTATATATGTATACATTTACAATACATTTACAATACAGTTACAATACATTTACAATACATTTACATACATGCAAAATATATCAAAATATAAAATTAGCCCACGGTTGCTACAAAATCATGCCCTTTCGAGGACGCCAGGGCGCTGGACAGCTTCGCACAGGTCTCGCGCTTGGGCACGGACAAGACGGGCACCTTGACCAAGGGCAGCTTCGAGCTGCACGACATCGTGGTGATGCCGGGGCAGCTGGAGAAGAGGCCCCGGATCGATCTGGGGATCTGGCGAGTGATGGAGCTGCAAAATACGATGATTTTGGCATGAAATATGGACGTGTTGGGATTTATAAACTTATAAGAGTTTGCAGATGTTTTTATCGAGGTATCAATTTGAGTCGGGATCTACCGCACAAACTTGATGAGGCGAGACTATTTCCCGATCGCCAGTGTAAATAGCAGGAGTGCCGTCAGGTTCCATAATCATCTGCAATCCACAGAACGGAGATTGAATGGAAACATACACTAGTTCCATGTCCCCATTACAGTACGTGTATGTTATATATATACATATATATACATATATATATACATACATACATACATACATACATACAAACATACTATATATATATAGATACACATACATACTCTCTCTATATATAATCAGGCATACATATACATGCATATATACATATATATGTAGATAGATAGATAGATAGATAGATAGACAGATAGATAGATAGATAGGTAGGTAGGTAGGTAGATAGATAGATAGATATGGTAGATAGATAGATGTATTAGATTAGATTTGATTCGATTCGATTAGATTCGATTGATTAGATTAGATTCGATAGATAGATAGATCGATAGATAGATCCATCGATAGATAGATAGGTAGGTAGGTAGGTGGGTAGGTAGATAGACAGATAGACAGATAGACAGATAGACAGACAGACAGACAGATAGATAGATAGATAGGTAGGTAGGTAGGTAGGTAGATAGATAGATAGATAGATATGATAGGTAGATAGATAGATAAGATTCGATTCGATTCGATTAGATTCAATTAGATTAGATTAGATAGAGAGATAGATCGATAGATAGATAGATAGATTTATAGATAGATAGATAGATCGATAGATCGATAGATAGATAGAAAGGTAGGTAGGTAGATAGATAGACAGATAGAGAGATAGACAGATAGATAGACAGACAGATAGATAGATAGATAGATAGATAATTAGATTAGATTAGATTAGATTAGATAGATAAGATAAGATAAGATAATATAATATAAGATATAGATAGATAGATAGACAGATAGATAGATAGATAGATAGGTATAGAGAGACATTTTCACATCCCCGAATCATAGGCAGATGGGGCCATAGACAACAATCCTCTGCAGGGACTTGCTGAAACTCCTTGCGGCCCTGGAGTCTCAGGAGCCTCTGAATCGTACGCGATGAAACTCCTTTGGGCCTACCATGTATTAAGATGTATTAAGTCTTATATATTAAGTAATAAAAGAGGCCCATGTATCATTTAATAGGTACATCTAAGATATTTTATTTTTTGCAGAGTATTTGCAGAGTAACTGTGAACATTTGTATAGGTCCTGCTGATCCTATCAATATGTTTCGATATGAAGTTGTTCATGCATATATGCATGCAATATTGCACTACGGTATAACACCTTGGCATCAATTCCAATCTGTGGTTTACCGGTTCCGCAAAGTGCTCTACAGACTATCCCATCAATCAGGGAATTCATTTGGCATGTTGGGTGTGTCTGAAAAGGGGGCATACCACGATTTCAATGCTGTTTTTCACGGGAAGTATGATGATTAACCACTGGAGTTCGGGGATAAAATCGGTCAAAAAGAACAAGGAACTTGAACCCAATAGCCTAATAGTATCCGAGGGTTTCCTAAAATGATGGCACTCCAAGTTAAGTCATTAGATCATTTTAGTATTGAAGCCTGTGGTGACTTGGGGACCCCCTTCAAGAAACCTCCATATAATATGCATTGCTGCATCAACAATTGAATCTTTTCCCACCTGTCGAGAAGCCAACTGGTCATGGCCAACTCGTCAGGACTCCCACCCCTTAGCCAACTCGCTGGTCCGCAGCTACGTGGGCTGCGCCGCCGAGTTCGCCCAAGGGGCCCCGCAATTGCCGAAGGTGCCGAATTCCCATGGGGGATATCATCGCTAAGATTAACATAGACATGGACATGAATGTAGATGATCATGATCTCCTGGGAAACCATGGATTTCCTGGAATCCATGAGAAGTTATTGGAGGGTAATGGGTGCATTCATGTTATGGCAATGTAATTGCTAGGGATTGGGGATGTGGGGATAGTCAGCCAACAACCAATGCTGGGGGATTGGATGGGATGCCAACAGCAACTTATGGTGATTTTGATGGTAAAATGACATGTTCAAGCATGGGATGGAAGATGGTACCCTATTTTCCCACAAACCCAGATGTGTCCGGAAAGCTGACCGAAACAAGCAGCAAAGATGTGGTTTCCCAAAAATCATCAAAAACTGGTCATGTCATTTTTGTTGATACATATTTATCATATTTGATACAGATGATACAGAGAAAAAAGGGTCACCCTTTCCCGGCTGCCAGGTGGATCGCTTCACCCGCGTGGAATCCCAAGGAGTTTGGGGAATCGTGGAAGGCCAGGTGGTGGGAGCTGGCAGCAAACGCTTCCTTGACTCGATGGCCATCGATTTACCCAGCGAGGCGGAAGAACAGGTGGGGTGGGACAAAAAGATCACAGGATTTTTGGGCAGTTGAACTTGACAACTTGACTTTATCATTTGAGCAGTCTTCAAAACCCCTGTTGGTTGATGATTATATAGGGAATTATACTACCCAATATATTGGGGGTTTTGAACACCGCTCATGTGTTTGCAATTAATCCTTTTGAGAGCTTGTTTGAACTGCATGTGGTGGGTTGTGAACGATGGGCATCAGAGCCAGCCAGAATCTACTTTTCCTTTAAATCTGAAATTCCTGACCGTTGAATTTCAGCAGATTGCCCACATGTCTGGCAAGGTGAAGAAATGGGAACAGGAAGGCGGTGTCTTCACAGTTGTCTACATGACAATGGAGGACGGTTGACAGGTGTCAGTTCCTGCACTAGCCACGTCTCGGGGACTTTTTATGCCCGTTAAGGTCCACCATTGATATAGCCTTGTGTGGTCTAAGTTCATGTCCTTAAATTTCAATATCAGGAAACTAACAAAAACACCGAGAAGTGTCGGATGATTATTGGATGATTGACGTTCCTCTCCATCCCTGGCCGGCTTCACCGGAGATTGAAACATGATCTGTTGCGATCTCGATACTACCGGTATTGATATTGGTTATCCTCTACTTAACTAGAGTTTCTTCTACTTAGCTAGAGTTGAAACATGCTATAATGTGATTAATATTGACCATCATAGCATCATACTCTTTCAGCCTCAAAGCAGCATCATCCTCTTTCAATCTCTTTCATTTACTCGATTTTCATCAGGATGATGTTGCCATGATTCTTCGCTTGGAAGATGAACTGCGCGAAGATGCCCAAGATGCCGTGCAGTCGCTGCAAGCGCTCGGGGTCTATGTGGCCATGCTCACCGGGGACGAACGAAAGGCGGCTGAGGCGGTGGCTCAAACTCTGGGCATCCAGGAGAGGCAGGACGGCCATGGGACATGGGAATGATAAAGAAACACAAAAAAGAACCAGAAAATGATAGAAACAGTTGAATAATATTGATTCATGATATTTCATGATCAAATTGTACAGTGACACCAGGATACAGTTGAATACAGTTGAATACTAGAGACTGAGATGATCACCATGGAAGCATGGACTCAGTGGAGTTTAGAGGCGCTCCAAGATGACACCCAACGACAAAGAGATCTGGGTCCGTGGCAAAGAGCAAGTGCAGCAAGACCTGGAGAGTGGCCTCAATGCGCCACTGCTCAACGTCTCCAACCAGGTGAACCGACAACCGACATAGTGAACCGACTGGACCTGGATTTGCTGCTTGGAAGTTCATGGAAATAAGATGAAATAAGTCAAACAAAGAATCATACTTTAGGCTAGAGATGGCTCTTTGATGTCAGTTGATGTCAGTAGGTGGTAAAGACAAAGCATTTCGAATGAGTCTTCAAGGCTCCCATGATGGAAGCTACTCAGATTCTGCCTTCGTTTGTGAAACCAGGTCCTTTTTGTGGGGAGTCAGGCAGGAATTCTTAACATCAACCATAATCAACCCAAGTTCCCTGGTGCTGCCATGGCAGGACACGGTCTGTATGCTGGGCGATGGTCTCAACGATGGTCCTGCTTTAGCCGCTGCCGATCTAGGCGTGGCCATCGCCAGTGGCTTACAACTGCCCTGCGACGCGGCAGTGTCTGGGCGCGAGATATGCTGGGATGGTGGGGTTGGCAGATCGGTTGATATTACAAGTTTGGTGAAAAGGTGAAAAGCAACCAGTTGGGAAAGGCGGAAAAATCATGAACAACCAAGAGTTTTTGACTTGAATATTATATAGTTGGATTGCACATTGTTGACCCTTATAGATCTTATAGTCATAGTCCTTATAGCTTGATGCGGCCAAAATATCAGCATTGAGCCTTTGCTCAGGATGTGGTCATTGGCAGCGGCGGTGCCATGCTCAAGCGCTTTGTGCAGGCTCTACACTTTGCCAAGCGCTGTAAGGACATGGGCTCCGAACCAAAAATTGAGACAGGCATTATCAAGCAATCAAGATCGGTGTGTGTGTGTGTGAAAACGGGGTATACTGGTATGCAAAGTAGCCAATTTCATTGGGAAACTGATGTATTTCAGCAGTGGCCAGTGGCTATGAGGAGCTCATCCAACAGAACCTGGTTTTTGCCACTTAGCTGGTCAGTTCGACACAAAATCCAGCATGCTTTCACGAAAGTTACCTTAACCAGTCAGGAAATGGGTGAGTCGAAAAAATGGGGGCCCAAATGAGACCACATGGCCATATTTTTATAGGGAAGATGAATGAAGATGATGATTCACCAATGAATTTGGGGACCGGGCACCATATTTTCAGACATCCCTGTGGCCGAGGCAATTTGCGTGAAACTTGCGGCGTTGATCTTGGCCTTCACGGGTGTCCTGGTGGAGGTTGAGGGGAACAAAGATCAGCGGGAAATCAGCCATGATGAATGGTGGCAAATGGCAATTGATCCAGAAAATCTGTCAGAGAATTTGACTTTTATCCTGTGAGGATAAAGCATAAGTCATCAATAATTAGTCATCATCAGTCCATTTCTGGTGGACTTCACTGGTGGCTTCCCGGGTATGTTCACGATGACATCTGCATCTCCGCAGTTGGGAGCTTTCCTAATGTGACGGCGATGACTAAGGACACCTTTACCTGACTTTTGGGGTGCTCAGCGACAGCGGCAGTTTGTTATTGGCCACTTGACATCACTTGACCCCTTTGATTTGGCGAGGGACTTCAGTTTCCTGTGGATTGCGGCATTGGCAAATTGGCATGTTTGTGAAAGTAGTCCCATGAGTGGAGACCCGCCCTTGAACCCCCAGGTGGTGCTGAACAGCCTCCGGCCGCTGGCATGGGAGTTTATTGACATTCCAAAAACTCCAACTGTGCCGTAGAAAGACTATTGTCTCCAGAAAGCGCATGCAGGAATAGTCCTGGAAACTGTGCAGACATCATTGGTCGGTGGTTTCAACTTTCAAATGATTCGTATGTAACTTGGGATGATGATCCCTGGTGTACCAGAAGTTGGTTGGGTGGCCCAAGCACAATTTTAGACTTTCAAAGGCACTTTGTGTGGTACTAGTTATACTTCCAGAGCTGCAAGAGAGACATCCTGCCGCTTCCTGGGACATCTTGAATTCGCAAGAAGTTGAATCGATGTGCAACCCGTAGGGATGCACTAGTTTGCAGGGAGGATTCCTAAGGTCTCAGCACTTATCCTGGTTCAATCTTGACTAGATTTCTATTTGGCCAAGCGTGGAGCATGTGGAGCTGGTCAAGTGGGGCCTGGAACATTTCCCCATGGACTCTGGAGATGGAGACACCACCCTTGAAGGGCAACAGGACCATGGTAGATACCCACTGACAGCTCCGCGTGCCTCTGTTCGCTGTGTGCAGTTACGCAAAGGCGCCATTTGATGGATGACACCTTCCCCCATTGCGAGGGGAGTGTGGAGAATTCAAGTGGCCAGGACGTGTAACTCACCGCCAGTTGAAAATGAAAGGGGGCCGAGGTTGCCATGGCCATGGGATTAAATTGCGTAAGGACGCTTTGATTGCATTTGATATCACTTGTCACTGGTAGTCAAGCTCTTTTTTTCTAGTTAGCCCAGTTTTCGTAATCAGAGATTGCAAACCATCGAAACGAAAGGACACGACCCGTGCCAGCACCTTCACACGCACACAGAACACACTTGCACTTGGTCACACCAGCGGTATCTGAGTCTTGGATGTGGGTTCCCAAATTTGACAGCTACTGTTTTCAAGACTGCGGGGTCAATTTGTCACGAAAGCTTGCTGTAGCTAGCTGGAGCTTTTTCTTGGTTTAGTAAGGGATGAGGCAGACCAAATGTCAAACGAGTGACTCTTCACGCAAACCTGCCCGTCCCCCCCTCGTCCTCCCGGGTGCATCTTGGAAGCACTTCCCCAAAACCACCCCAAACCCATCCAAACCCAACCCACCCACCGAGGTCATTCCACCCAATAAGTCACTCCACGAAAGCATTCTATCATTCTACCTTGCTCATGTTCCATTTCGCATCTTGCCTTGCACTACTGGCTCCCATCTTTCGCTGCTTAGCTTTCGTTCGCCAACCCTTGGGACTCAAGTTTAGTTATGGTAGGATCTGGTATTGCGCAGTCGGAGTTCCACGGCGATAAGCCGATGGCATTGAAACACAGGAAGTGGTTGCAGGAAATGGCTCCAGCTAGCGCCTCTTGTTGGTTTCCAAGATCTTCTGCACCAAACACAAGTGGACATTTCATATGGTGGTCTTGAGTCTTGTCATGTCTTGTCCAAGAGGTCAGTTGAAGTTCATCTCCAATTGCCGTGCGCACCGCGTGCAGGCGTTATGGGCATGAAGACAGGCTCTTTAGGGCCGAAACGACAGATCTATGTGCGGTTCCCAGAATATATTACCGCATATTACTGTACTTGGTGTTTTGGAACTCTTCCCAACTGGGTCTGCTCAAGAATGGAAGCAGCAACCCCTCGCCAGGACAGGACCTACTATCTGGTGGAGTTGCGGAAACGCTGCCAAGAACTGGTGGATGAGGTCTACAGATTGAACAAGGAGATCAATGACATCCAGCAGGACTGCCGCTGGAGCTTTAACGTGACAGGGACCTGGCGTTTCAGTGAGTTTAAGAAGCCAAACATGGTGAGGAGATTACCCATGGTTTCACAGCATGTTCCAAGTATTCTCAACAGAACCAGGCCAGGTTCAATGGAGGCAGTGCCTCATGTTTGGTAGAAGCAATTGCTGTGTGTCTATGGTGCAGAGATAGATTTAAGTGATTACTGTAGATGCATATAGATTACAATAGAACTATATAGATTATATAGATTTGCAATGATTCACATTCTCTACCCAAAGGAGTCATGACTCCAAGAGACAGGTCACAGACATGTCACCCATGTTCTTCAAGTCATTCTACACCACCAGACCATGCAGAATTTACCCAGCAATTTTCCGGTCGCCAGGACAACAATGTCTATGCCTCGCTGGAGAAACGTGGCTCACCTGCAAAATCTGCAAACCAGATGGGTCGCAACCAGAGTTGCAACTCTGGGCTGGTGACACTTGACCGTTGCATGAGAGGTATCATCGGAGAATTTTAAACAGCAACATGAAATTCAATCATGGGCAAATTAGCATCAATGGTATCATTTTTTAATAATATCAATGATTATCAATGATACCTCTCATAGCTCTTTATAGCAACATTAGTGCAGGCTCAGGTGCTCACAGGTGCCCGAGCTGAGGTTATGACTCCTTGGTGAAGACCGTGCGATCCTTGGAGGGCAATTTGGCGGATCACAACTTGGCCACGGACAAACAACGTGCGCAGCCGGGGAAACAACTTCGTCAAAAAAGTGCATGTCGTGATATGGATAGTATCTGTATCTATGACTGATCTTACGGTGGAGATCTGTATCTGTAGAATATACGTCGAATGTACGTAGTCAGTCTTTCCATTGGTCTATGTCTTTCCAGTGTCCAGTTTGCATTCCATGCCGGAGACTTGGAGATTGAAGGTACTGACACCCGACCAGAGGAAGTTCACCACATGTACACCATCATGAAGCGCGGGCCTGAGTTTCATGTTTTGAAACTTGTACACTGCCCATATTCATACACATTAACACTGCTTCGCGAAGGGAACATCCACACCGCGCAAACGGCTCTGAACAAACCAGAGGGCGTAGGGTGGGAAGAGTTTGAAATGGTCTCCTTCACTGAAGCCCTGTAAATATGCAAGTTCCTGCGGCAGCCTGCGTCTGAATAACTGCCAAACGGTTTTTTCATTCAACATGTTTTTCTGCTTTTTTTGTTCTTTGTTTTGGCTATCATTTTGAACTGTGATTGTTTGGAAACCCTACAGTACATGTTGAAAAGTTACATTGCCAGATTTGACATCATTTGACATCATTTGACCAGATTGTCAAGGCTGAAAATAATGCAAAATACAGAAAACCGCTAAAATGAAATTGCCCAGGTTTGCGACATTGGAAAGCATGGTTTCTAAATGTCCTCCTTTGCGAAATGCAAACAAAAAAACTTTCATGTGGGATCAGATGTCCAGAATTAAAAAAAATAACTTTCAGATTCAGACCAGATTCGAAGAACGAAGCAAGATGAAAGAAAGAAACAGGTGGAAAACACATGATTTTTTTCATTTTTCCTTTCTGAAAGCTTCTTTTAACTTTTAAACATATTTTCTTCAGGTTGACACTGAAACTTCATGTTTTCATGTTGCAGCGTTTCGGAAATTTGTTCAAACATGAGCACTCATGATTTTCGTTTTGAAAATTCATTTTTCTGGTGTCAAAATGGCAGCTATATTTTTTCATTCTGATTCCTGCACTCAGTCTGCGCCTCAGAGCCAGCCTTCGGTGGCCCAAGCCATGTTTCCAGATTTTTTTAAATTGGGGATCACAAAACCCACTAAAAGAAGAGAAACCAATCACGTAAAACACTTTCGTGAAACAAGTTATTTGAACAGTCTTGTACGTTTTTCCATTTTTCCCCTGTTACCATACTAGTGCACTGTAGACTGTGGAATGTGGAAGCGGGGGTGCGAAGTGTGGAGTGTGAAGCAAGCGGAGTGTTGAGTGGGGAATGTAGTGTGTAGAGTGTAAAGTGGGGGGATTGTGGAGTGTGGAGTGTAAAGTGTAAACTGTGGGGTGGAAAGTGTGAAGTGTAGAGTGTGGAGTGCAACGTGTAAAATCAAAAGTGTACAATGTGGAGTGTGGAGTGTAAGTGTAAAGTGTAGAGTGTGGAGAGAGGAGTGTAAAGTGAAAAGTGTGCAGTGTAGAGTGTGGAGTGTGGAGTGAAATGTGGAGTGCAAAGTGTAGAGTGTGGAGTGAGGAGTGAGGAGTGTAAAGTGTAGAGTGTAGAGTGAGGAGTGTAAAGTGTAAAGTGTGGAGTGAGGAGTGTAAAGTGTAAAGTGTGGAGTGTGGAGTGTAAAGTGTGGAGTGTAAAATGTCAAGTGTAAAGTGTGGAGTGTAAACTGTGGTGTAGGGTAAAGAGTGTCAAGGGCGGAGTGTAAAGTGTGGAGTGTACAGTGTGAAGTCTGGAGTGTGAAGTGTGGAGTGTAAAGTGTAAAGTGTGGAGTGTACAGTGTGGAGTGTAAAGCGTAAAGTGTGGAGTGTGGAGTGGGGAGTGTAGAGTGTGGAGTGTAAAGTGTAAAGTGTGGAGTGTGGAGTGCCAAGTGTAAATCGTGAAGTGTAAAGTGTAGAGTGTAGACTGTGGAGTGTAAAGTGTAAAGTGTGGAAAATAAAGTGTCAAGTTTAAAGTGTGGAGTGTAAAGTGTAGAGTGTGGAGTGTAAAGTGTAGAGTGCGGAGTGTGGACGGTAAAGTGTAGAGTGTGGAGTGTTAAAGTGTAAGTGTACAGTGTGGAGTGTAGAGTGTGCTAAATACTGCACCTGCTACGCAGTTTGACATTCCACGCGCAACGGATTTGCACCAAATATTGTCGCTGCCACGGAAAATGACATTCTCATGATGTCCAACGCTTGCCACGCGATTTGCACGTTGTCACCACTTGACGCAGCCCTCACAATGCGATTCGCAAAAAAACACGCAAGAGCACACGTCTGAAGTGCTGCGCTGCCACGCAAAAGCAAGATGGACACATTCAAAGTACTGCGCCTGCTGCGAGACATGGAAATCATCTTCGGAAAACGATGCAAAAGCATGGTGCCTGTCACAACGATTTGGACACGTTCTGAAACATGTTGGAATGTCACGAAGTGCCTGCTCACGAAACGATGCTACGTGATGTTTGAAGCCTCCAAAAGTGACCACGTTTGCAGAACTCACCATAGGCACGGCCATATTGCCCTCACCGCGGTCACTCGTGGATGGTTGCAAACGGTTGACGACGGTTGCGGACACAAAAGCAGCGTCGAGCGAACACGTCTCAACCCCCAGACCCACAAAGTAAAACGAGAATCCTTCGCTACGCATTCGGGAAAAAAAGACGAATGGAAAACGCATTCAAAATCAGGGTCAATAAAAAAGCAGTTTTCAAGATGGAAACTCAGAATGAAAATCAAAGCCAGGCCTGCCAGGAACTTGCAACCCTAAAGCTATATATTGTGGCAGCACCGGACTGTCCCAACAGGCTGCCGCCATGTTTTGAAACTCGGAGGAGCTCTGATTGACGGGTGAGATGTGCAAAGAAATGGCGTGCATATGGACAGGGTTGCCTTTTTCAAGGCCGCGTTTTCAAACAGAATCTCTGGCAAAGATGTAGAAAGCCCAGCTACGCCAACGTCCCCACAGTCACAAGCACGGCGTTCAGAAATACTTGACCTTGCAGTTAATTTTTGGTGCTTTGACAATTACACCGGCAAGAGACCCCAAACAGTGTGGGGCGTAGGAAGTCAATAGGTACAAGCAGCAGTAGCTATGGAACAGCACCAGATCAGGTTGTGTAGACATTATCGTAACTGCAGCAGCTGGAGCTTGTTTTGGCAACAGAAGCAACGCTATGTCTACTCATCAGGACCTCGTACCAGAACCTCATACCAGGACATCTAAGAGAATTTCAAAAGATCGTCAAAGAAGGACCTTCTGTATAATATATAGAGGACCTCACAAGATCTTGATACAAGAACTTCCTTTGAACATCCCAGAAGAACTTTCATAATACAAGCACCAATGCAGAGCATCTTCACGATCTCAATCCAAGGACCTCTTGGAGGATTTCTCCCGGATCCCTACAAGATCTTCTCACAGGTATGTAAAAGATCTTGTCCAAGATCTTCATGCCAGGACCCCTAAGGGAAACCCGCAAGCCGCAAGATCGTAATAACGGACCTGCTGCTGCTGGAGAGGATCTTACACAAGATCTTGATACAAGAACCTCCCAAGAGCATAGCTGTCATACAAGCAGCTCCATGCAAGGACCTCTTAGAGAGGATCGTGCCAGTATCTCCACAAAATCTTCTGACACGGACCTGTACAAGATGCAGGAACCTCTTATAAAGGATTTGACCAACTCCACAAGATCCTATCATAAGGATTCTGATATTTCGTCAGGATCTTCACAACATGGTCTCAAGGTCCTCTACAAGACTTTGGCCAAGATCTTCATATATACGGACCTCCAGGACTGCACCAAGAAACCCATGCGAGATCGTCATACAAGGACCTTCAAGAAATAAGACTTCCTTACCGGGATCTTAGGGAAGCAGCTAAAATCATCACCACGCCACAGTGAGAGGGATCTGACACGTGCAAAGTGCCCAGAGGGTTAAGGGAGCGATCTCACAATTCGCACCGCGCCACAACGAGAGCGATCTGACACGCCCAAAGTCACGAGAGTTGCGCGGGCACATGCTAAATTTTCACCAAATATGCACCCACCACGAAAAATGAATATTGAACATGGCCAAAACGAGGTTTCACCTAGGTTTCAGCCACTTTTTTGGTCGAGGTCTACAAAGTATTGCGCCTGCCACGAAAAAAGAGCATGGGTCATCCGAAGTGCTGCACCTGCCACGCGGAATCATCACCATGTCCCAAATCAAACATGACGACAGTTTCACACAGCGAGACTTTAGACCCTTCCAGCACGTCCTGCAATTTCACCAAGTACTGTGCTTGCCACGCAAAATGGCATCCAAAACCAAAAGTGCGGAGAGTGCCACGCCTGCCACACGGATGAAAAAATGCCCAATGGCCTGCACTTGTCACGCAAAACGACGTCCACAAAATGTTCCGGATATCCCACGCCTGCCAAGAAAATGGACATAGCTCAAAAAACGAGCACGGCGCGCTAGTAAAACGAGACCTTTGGAAAGGAGCAAAACGCGACGGCCGTTTTGTGCGAGCAATCGAAATGCGCATCTCACATAAGGGAACTTTTGTGCGAGCCGGCGCAGGTGAAACGAGCAACCCAGATGCGTCACCCTGACTGATCTAACCCCGGCCTTTTACACCCACTGTCAGAACCCTCAGTATGGACACGCTGTTTGGGGAAAAACATTTCTATCTGTGGTTTGTTACGCGTTGTTTTCGTGCTCTAACATGTAAAGCCACCCCGATTTGTGGCACTTTCATGCTTCAACAGCAAAATCAACAGCCAGGGAACAACAGCAAGACACAGACACGCAAAAACATGTAGCGAGTTTGCTTCTCAACGTAAAAACATGTTCAAAAATTGCGGGAACATTGGATCTAGCACAAGTGGGTCCAGCATTTGCTCCAGCAAAGCGGAGGGTTTTGGGTTGAGAATCAACGGTGAATCTGGTCCGAGTCAGCAAACCCCTGCGAACAAAACCATATACGATGACACTTTGCTTGCAACCCTGGCGTTTTACACGCCTCCATTGCTCTTGTCGCGTGGGGATTTAAGTCCACGAGTTGGGTGAGGTCCCAAAATGAGCAGCAGCGAGCTGATGTGGACCAGATCTTCCTGGAGAAACGCAGCCACGAGGAAGAAATCGGTCGCCAGCAGCTGAGATTCGTATGTGGTGGCCAGCGTATATGTGAGGCTTTGAAAGTACATGTAGAGCATGCCACAAAATGTGACCGGCCGTTAGTGACTAACCATGTCTTGGTCCGTGAGAAGATGGGTGCCATATGGCTCCTCACCGGCTTAACTCATGATTAAACACACGTTTTCTTGCCGAATGGTGTCCAATTCGCATGGGTCTTGATGATTTCTGGATTGAGGCATGGAGCAAGAAATTGGTGCCATTGCCAGGCAGGCAGAGGAACGTTTGAATGAATTACATCCCGACCAACGCCAGGACCTAAGTGATTGATGTAGTGCTCAGACTTGTATGGACGCCCAAACTCAGAGTACCGTGGATGGTCTAAAATTAAGGACAAATAAATTGTGTTGTTGCGTTGGTTCCTTTTTCCCAAAAGCATCTTCGATGCTTGGGTTCTCGTTTAGTCTTTTAACCGCGTGGGGGAGCGAGCTGGTTTGAAGGGGTGGTGTGCGGACGGCGTGGGTGCAAGGGAAACGAAGGGAAAGGAAAGGAAAGGAAGGGAAAGGAAGGGAAAGGAAGGGAAAGGAAGGGAAAGGAAGGGAAAGGATGGGAAAGGATGGGAAAGGAAGGAAAAAAGGAAGGGAAAGGAAGGGAAAGGAAGCGAAAGGAAGGGAAAGGAAGGGAACGGAAGGGAAAGGAAGGGAAAGGAAGGGAAAGGAAGGGAAAGGAATGAGTAGGAAAAGAAGACGCTGGAGATCAGCGAGCTTGGCTGCGCGGAAGGCTGCGGACGGTGTGGGTGCAAGGGTGGCTGGAAATGGGTGGGGAGAAAGAAGCCGCTGGAGATCAGCGAGCTTGGCTGCGCGGACGGCAGCGGACGGGAAATGGGTGCGGAGAATTGCGCGGACGGCTGCGGACGGCGTGGGTGCAAGGGAGTGGCTGGAAATGGGTGGGGAGAAGAAGCCGCTGGTGATGAGCGAGCTTGGCTGCGCGGACGGCTGCGGATGGGAAATGGGTGCGGAATTGCGCGGACGGCTGCGGACGGCCGGACGGCTGCGGACGGCGTGGTTGCAAGGGGGTGGCTGGAAATGGGTGCATGGGGAGAAGAAGCCGCTGGAGATCAGCGAGCTTGGCTGCGCGGACGGCTGCGGACGGCTGCGGACGGCTGCGGACGGCGTGGGTCAAGGGAGTTGGTGGGGGAAAAAAGGCGCTCGGGGATGAGCGAGCTTGGCTGCGCGGACGGCTGCGGACAGCGTGGGTGCAAGGAGTGGCTGAAAATGGGTGGGGAGAAGAAGCCGCTGGGGATGAGCGAGCTTGGCTGCGCGGACGGCTGCGGACGGCGTGGGTGCAAGGGGGTGGCTGGAAATGGGTGGGGAGAACGAGCATGGAAAATGGTTGCTTGTCGGCTGGCTATGTGCGCGTACAGATTAACCTTAAAATAGATGCAAAGGGGTGGGGCCAGGGAATAGGTGGAGACATGGGGTAGGATGATTTTTGCTTTTTAGGGTTCTCGCTTGGCGTGTGCATTTTTGGTATCTAATTTATTAAATGGTGTTGCTTCCCCAAAAGCATCTTCGATGCTTGGGTTCTCGTTTAATTGGTTAACCGCGTGGGGAGCGAGCTGCTTTGAACGGTGGTGTGCGGACGGTGTGGGTGCAAGGGAAGGGAAGGGAAAGGAAGGGAAAGGAAGGGAACAGAAGGGACAGGAAAGGAAGGGAAAGGAGGGGAAAGGAAGGGAAAGAAAGAGAGAAAGGGAAAGGAAGGGAAAGGAAGGGAAAGGAAGGGAACGGAAGGGACAGGAAGGGAAAGGAAGGGAAAGGAAGGGAAAGAAAGAGAGAAAGGAAGGGAAAGAAAGAGAGAAAGAAAGAGAGAAAGGGAAAGGAAGGGAAAGGAAGGACGGAAAGGGCAGGAAGGGAAAGGAAGGGAAAGGAAGGGAAAGGAAGGGAAAGGAAGGGAAAGGACGGGAAAGGAAGGGAAAGAAAGGGAAAGGAAGGGAAAGAAAGGGAAAGAAAGGGAAAGGAAGGGAAAGGAAGGGAAAGGACGGGAGAGGAAGGGAAAGGAAGGGAAAGGAAGGGAAAGGAGGGGAAAGAAAGGGAAAGGAAGGGAAAGAAAGGGGAAGGAAGGGAAAGAAAGGGAAAGGAAGGGAAAGGAAGGGAAAGGAAGGGAAAGGAAGGGAGAGGTTGATTTGGAAATCAGCCGCCGTCGCATGACCGTGCTCAAATGAGTTTGCTTGGCTATTGCGCTCCGTCACTCATTTTTGCGAGGTTTCCGGAGGTTGATTTGGAAATCATCCGCCCTCGCATGACCGTGCTCAAATGAGCTTGCTTGGCTATTGCACACCGTCACTCAATGTTTCCGTGCAGAGCTGAAAAAATGAAATTTGCAGTGAATGCGTCCATAAGGTTCATTTTCTAAAAAGATGCTGGCAAGAGGCGAAAGGGAAATAAACCAATTATTACTCAAATTTGTTTGCTGTCGTTTTGCTTTTGGGTTCTCAGGCCGCCACTTGTTTTTTGATCCATACACGCGTGACTTGACGTATAAATTAAGCTGAGAAAATTAAGCTGAGAAACGAGAAACCACAGTTCAATATCTGTAGGCTTGATCAATGTCAGATGCGTTGCTCGTTTGCGCATGACCAGATGGCAGAGAAACTGAAGATGTAATGTGGACTGGTGAGTACACAGAACGCCTAAGAGTACTTAAGAGTACTTTTGTTTTGATGATCCATGGGCTCCGTTTCAGCACCTTTTGAGCTCCTGAGCCACTGGGCCTGTGCTAGCTATGGCGAGCAACGCTTCAGGGAGCTGGTTAGGATTAGAGCATGAAGTTGGCCTTTCGAGTTTAGCCCAGCGCCGGCAAGCTTTCAAAAACGAAGTGAGCTCACGTGCCGAGTTTTCAGATCTTGATTGAAAATTGTCATAAAAAAGTGCCGATGACTTCAAGGTCTGACCGTTGCGGTAATGGTTGCTTTTGTACGCCTTTGTATTATAAAATCTTTGCCTTTATGCCTTTATGCCTTTAGTCCTTTAGTATCGATTGGATCACATTCCCTGAAGCAATCTATGGGCTGCTCAGAACGAGACGTAGGGAGCACGAGCATCAAATCCCATAATAAGCACCCAGATGCTGGATATGAAACTACTGTTGCTGCTGTTGCAGCCTTGAGATGTTTGCTTGCCTGCCAAGGCAGGGAGTATGATGAGCTCAGGGAGGAAAGCAAACGGCTGAGTCAGGGACTTGGTTCGCCAGATAAAGAGATGTCCATTCGCTGATATCCACGGCGACTCTCGCATCAGAGTTGAGAGTTCTGGCTATTCTGGGTCCTGGGCGTGGTGAGTTGGCTGTGCCCCCACTCAGAGCTTCATCCATTTTATTTTCGGATGTTCCATAAACCAGCTAGCTACTGGGGTACCCCCCATGGCTTAGGAAACCCTGTCAGGTGCAGATCTCGCTGAGGCGAGGGATGAATTGGACCAGGCGCGTGGTGGGACATTTTTTGGGGCCCTTTGATGGTTGATTTACCATGAAAACACTGCAATTAGAACTGAATTAAAGAAGTAAGGTTCGCCGAAACTCTCAGTTCACAGTCACATAGTCAACTGATGTCAACTGCAAGTACATGTTTGTTGTGAAATCTTGTCTAGATATGCCAAACAGTCGGGCAAAAAAGGGGTTCCTGCCCATGAAGCCCAGGAACAGGCTGGTGCCTGACTAATTACAAAGGATCATTTGCCCCCCACCAAAAAAATAGCAGATTGGGGGGTTTGCCTTGAAAATACGAAAGTGATGCCTTTCCGACTGATTCAAAATCAGTTCAATTTAAATTCTATTCCGGTTTAGAGTCCCTTTAGATAATATAAGTCAGTCAATTTATCATCTCATTCTGATTCAAAGTAAGTGGAAGTCAACTCAATCAGTTTATAGTAAAATTCAATCAGATTCTATGAGCTCAATGTCGACAAATTTAATTCAAATTGAAATCAAACCCAGATTCCAAATCAAAATAGTCTTAATATCAGCTCACTTTTGATTGGGACAGAATATCAAGACAGCTCGTATTCAAATTGAATTCGACACGTATAAGTAAATGGCGGCTTAATTCAATTTAACACCGAATCAAATTCCAAACCAAAGTCATGTCAAAAACACTCGAAGATCAAATCCGACCTCAATATCCATTTCCCAAGCGCTTTACCTGAACAACACCAGTGGTCCCGGGCTTCCCAGCGCCCCAAACTTTTGTCTTTGGGTGGAGCTAGTTTCTTGTGAGATTCATTAATCACATCATATTGGTACAGTATTTGTAGTGATAAATGGAGGAATATTCGACTTTTGCAGGGTGTGATGAGCCACGTAGAAATGGATAATGATAGAGGATCTTGGACAATGTTGGTCTGGTGAGTCTGGTGATGACATCGGATGAATGGGGTTGAGTTGCTGAGTTTGGAGCTCACAACCTACATCACTATTCGTCACTAGCATCAGCACCAGTGATACAGGTCAGCGGCAGGTTGAATGCCATGGAAAGCAAGCCAGGGTCTTGGATTGCGGTTCAGTTCAACAAATGGATTTGAAGAATGTTGTGACTTGTTTGGACCCGCATCTCAAATTTTCTCAACATATCAAAAGACTTCAAACGTACTTGAGAGCTGGGCGTTTGGACAGATAGGGCAACTGCTTTGAGGCTAGCAGATCTTGAAAAAATGCAACACTGATGGGAGATTTGCTACAGCATCCCCAAAGCTAACTAACCATGGGCGGTTCAATCCTCGGGGGGCACCATTTTTGTGATGACCGGCTCCAAGGCTTCGTAGTGACCCTTGGCGGACACGACATCGACAGCTCAGCCGGGGTCTGAAAAGATGATACAGGTGATATATTCATCCCTGTTAAAGTTGATGTGTGGGGTTGTACAATAATTATAGGAAGTCAATCTAACATGATCTAAATGGTGCAGTTGGGTTCTTATCAAATTGCAGGATCTAGCATGGGAGACCTTACTACTGGCACTCCCCCGAAATCAAAGATTCACGGGTCGTGTTTAGAATCAAACCTCTGATGCTTCACTGATACTGACGGTTTCCCTGAGATCAAACTCGCCGGGATTTGGAAACTCAAGTGAATCAACTTCGTGCGTGGCTCAGCTCTGGGGTCATCACTTGCAGCTCACACACACAGAGGCCTTCGGCATCCTTTTATCTTGATGGAGGAATTGCAGACATCATTAGAATTCATTAGAATTAGATCTGGTTCTGTTGAGTCTTGAAATTGGATTGGGTCCCCTATCACGCAACCGGCTTTCGTGGACTCGAGCCATCAAGAAAACATGGCACATATCCAGGGACTCCAGGGACACCGCACCAGGCGAGGAGGTCCAGCAAGGCTCCATGAGTATTCCAGAACAGCGGGAGATTCTGCTCTCAAAGGCCAGGGATGGCCACAGTCCACAGATGCTGATGGTTATTGTACGGTATTGTCATCCACGGACCAACTTGCCTTTCACCTTGCCATCAATTTGGGATTAGGGGACCTGCGGTTTCCTATGGTTTCCTGAGTGTGTCAGGTTAAAAATGACAATGCTGAGATCGTGGCGACTGAGAAGTCGAACAGTGCGGGCCGCACTCACATTGTCCAGTAGTGATAGAAGATCCTTTCAAGATTTCGAAGTTTTGTCCATGTTCTACGATATCAGCTTCCTTTTCCTTTCAGATGCTATCCATTGACACATGTTTCCTGCTTCCAGAGCTTTGGATGGTCTGGAAAGGATATGAAAATCATCGCAGTTCCGCCTCTTTCGAGGTGAGCAAAAGTTGGAAAATGAACGACTGCGTGCACAAATCAGAGAAGTAGCTGGCGAGATTTGATGCGGCTGTGGGTTGGACTTCAACCGATTGTGGTCTGCTCCAAGATGTCTTTTTGCATGCTAAGTAGGAAAGATCACTTTGATTGACCACTTTGTCAGAGGGGAGGGATCATCACCAATGGGATGATTTTTCCGGTTATCCTTGCACAAGCACTAAACACAAGGATGCGATTACAGGCCAATAGCTTTGAGTCAAAGATGTCAAAAGCAAACGTTGTTCTGATTGTTGGACTGAACATCAAAGTTCTGAGTTGACCAATTTTGGAGGTACCATAGAAACAGTTGACTATCATCAGTCGAAGATCCAACATCATCATCTCCCAACACGAGCGCCAGGTGATCGCAGATGTAGAAGAGAAGAAGGTCGGGGGGGACGCAATCCAGCCACTGGTTGTTTTGATTGCCAGTCTGCTGACATTTGGTGATGGGATCTAGTGGGTTGGTATGCTTCAAAATCCCACTGGATGCACTTCCCGAATGGATGCTTTGGCCATGTTTGATAGTAAGAGTGAGGAAATTTTTGAGTCCATTGTGCAATTGGTATTTGAAGCTTGGCCCCATTTGACAGGAAGAGAATAGCGACCAGCAGAAGTATGAGATCCTCTTCACCAAGGAGCCACAGACCGGATGCTGTTTGATGCTGTTTGGCAGATTGAAGCTCATCATCCCTCCAGCTAACAGCTTGCCATAGCTTGCCCATGGGGGAAGACAGCCAGGACCAAGAGATGACTGCGTTCATTGAGGGCTTTGCCGAAGCCAAGGTGACCTGAGCCGCTGGGCAATGCTTGAAGTTTGGATTTCAACATGACGACCACAAGTGGTGCTTTCAACGCCTAAAGCTTCAGGTCGTTCAGGTTGCAAAGGGAATGTCAGAACTTTGATTTTTTTTGCTTGGAGTCGGAAAGAGATATCTCGCAGGCTGAAGAGGAGCGAAAAATCAAAGAGAAGCACGAGGCGTGGTCGTCAAGTGTTAGTGTGTGTTGCTATTGTCAGTTGAGTGACCAAAAATCTAGCAACATGGATGATTTTGGTGATCAGTCAGGTGATGCTCAATATCATGTTTCTTGCCAAAATGGCCCGAGAAAGATGTTCTGGTTCAATGCCCATGACAAAATCATTCTGGCAGGCTAGTCACCGTTTCACGAAATGTGCTCTTGAAACATCATTGATTCCTAAGTGTCACAACCAGTTGGACAACGGTTCAACCACCTCCCTCGATATGGTGAATCTGCAAGCTTTGGATTTGTCCCACTTAAACAGATTGAAACAAACCATTTTCTGATATTTTCTGCTATGTAGGCAGGTCCCTTCCAGTTTGGGGACATTGACATGATACCCACATGTGATATGATATACTGTAACATGTTGGTACAATTGGTTGATATTGGTTGGTAGGGAGTCAACTCATCACCCGGTCACCTGGGTCACCTGGGTCACCTGCGCCCAGAGCATTGAACGACTGCAGCTGATCATCTCTAAGAGTTTGGAGCTGCCTCCTGATGCCAGCTGCCTGAGATGCCTGAGAGTGGAGGGCGGATAGTGGCGGATGGTGGCGGATGGTGGCCGGTGGATGTTGCTGTCTGAGGTGTTGCTTGCAGAAGGGCTGGTTCTTCTTGGGATGACAAGCCATGTCTTTTAAGATGATGATCCTTTTAAAGATGAACGACTCAACGAGTTGTGTAGACTTTCCCGCCCAGGTGACTCCAGAGTCGCACCTCAGAGACATGGAAGATGAGCTGGAGCGCCCAGTTGAGCCCAGTTGAGCCCAGTTGAGCTCAGTTGTAGGGCCTGGTGCGGATCCGGACTGATGCTTTTCCGTCGGATGTCGGCAGATCGAGGTTGGACTTCAAGAAAGCGCAGCTTCAAAACTCTGAAACCACTCAGCTGGCAGCTTAGAGGGCTTAGAGTTCAGAATCGTGCAACGCAGGGTGCGACCAATATGATATAATTTGATACATCCTTAAGTGTTGAGACAATATATAATAATAATATATATATATTATATAATAATTATATTGTACATCTAATTATACAGTATAATATGAACCAATCCTTCCTGAAAATATCTGAATTCATCATTGGACGGAAATTCTTTTCAGATCCGACCAGATCTCCAAGGAGTCGCTTGGAGGCTGAGTTGGCCAAACGCCCGGGAGCCCTTTTATCACAGCACTGTGATTTTTCGCAATGACAAAATCTAAACACAGGACAGTCAAGTTGCAATTGAATGAACTATTTCAGCCATTTCATGCTGTTTCATGCTGTTTCATGCTATTTCATGCTATTTCAGCTGTTGGCTAATACCAGTAGGAAACAAAGTCTTTGACTTCAGACTGACCCGTTGATTGAGTGCATGTACAGGTATGACTTGTTGCCAGTGATCTCACTATTCGTCATTGAATGTGAGGCGAGGGTGAGCTGGAAAAGATCGAAAGTTTGGATGTGAAGATTTCCCTGGAGTTGTCGCAGGCGCGGTAAAACGGTTAAACAGTGCAACTACAAGATCTGCAAGTGATAGGAGTTGATACAGTATGAAGTGAAAAAAACAGGCCTCTTCACCAGACGTGCTTTTTGAAAACATTTTCTTTGGCCAGGTCGAAGAGAAGATGAGACAGTACGAGACGGACCTAGCTCAGCTTGCAATATGTTGTGGGTTTAGTTGCCTTACAGTTTGACAGTAACTTTATATAACTTTATTTCTTCCTGTCCGGAAGATGGGGTGAATTCAGAACTTGCCCGGCAAGGGATAAAGATGGATAAAGCCTGTGGCCTCTCACAATGTGGTAAACCCAACCATAAACCATCCCAAATTCTACCAGAAATTCGCCTAAATTCGCATTTAAAGCTTTTATAAACCATGTCCATGGGTGGCAGAAACCATGCCTGATGGGAGGTTGAATACCGGGTCAACCACATGAATTTCAGAAAATCCGCAGGAAATTGTTGAGCGCTACGACAAGATCGAAGAAATGAAAGCTCAAGGCCCACAGATGGAGCCTGCGAGCCCTACCCAGTTGGAGATTCCTGGGCTCTGCCAAGTGGAGTTTCTCTAATTTTCTCAGACCATTTCCAAGTGGACTTTGGTTTCATTGTGCTGGAGTGGTTTTTCAAACAGATCAAGGTCCGGTTGCGGAGCATGACATCGCCTGAATCCATTGGATTCATTTGGCAATTGCCCATGTACATAATACAATAGAATACAACGTGTACACGACATAGAATATAGAACATTACAGAACTATAATATATCGGCATGATTGGATAGTACACAATAGTATATAGTATATGTCTCTACGCCCCCGGAGTTAAAGATGTAACACAGTCTCTTTTTTGTTACCCGTAGTGTTCAGCTCAAACTGATAGTGGATGTCGTGCAGCAGCTGCCACACTTTTCTCGGTGAACCGTGTGCTTGCTGCCGCACATATCGAAGGATCGGCTGGATCCTCCAGACTTGCCGTCTGGCGCCCGTGCAGGAGGCGGAAGCGCTCAGGGCTTTGCGTGAGTGCTGCTGCCTGCTCACGGACCTCTACGAGCTGGCGGGACGAGAGGCTCCTGCACAGCCTCTTGAATCGAGGGCAGGCCCCTTGGAAGAGGAGACCGGAGGTTAAGATCGAAGAGAGTAAGGAGCCCGCCCAAAGCAGCGAGGCTGCGAGAGCAAGGTCTGAGGATCCAGTTGAAGAAAAGAAGAAGAAGAAGAAAGATAAGAAGAGGAGCCGCAAGAAGGAGAAGTCAGCAAGTGAGGACCCTGGCACGGGAGAAAGGTCTCCTGAAAACAAAGTAAGGAGGAAAAGGAGGAAGTCTAGAGACGACGCGGAAGGAGAAGGTCCAGACGCAGAGCACGAAGGAGGAAGGACAGAGGTCAAAGAGGAGGACGCCAACCCGGGGGATACCCCTGCAAGAGGTGTCACTGAGGAGGAAGACTTGCAAGAGAGGATCGACAACTTCGTCGCCAACAACCCCAGGTCATACGAGCTTGGGACATTGCCAATCAGAGACCGAGAGCGGCGAGATTCGCCAGAGGCAGATCCGGGAGACACCAGCCGGAGGCCGCCGGAGCCCCTACATCCCCCACCGGGATACCACGGCCGGCGAGAGGACGACGACGAGATCAGAAGCAGGAGAACACCACAACCAAAGAAGAACAAGGGAAGGAAGCACAGGACGCGAGGCAGGGAGCGTGGCTACGTGCCACGGCCTGGGCACAACTAATGGCGCCCATGGCAATGCCAATGCCGGCCCCAAAGGGCAAAGCTCGTGTCCGAGCCAAGGCCAAGGCCAAGGCGAAGGCCGTGGCGGTGGTCAGGCTAGGGATTCTGGGGAGATGTGCTCTCAGGCGGCCGGCAGGCATGACAGAAGAATGTCTAGAGAGGTCAATTCAGGAGAGATGGAGAGGAGGCAAAGAAGTCGAGGCGGTGTTTCACCCTCTTCGGGAGTTGGGAGAAGGCGTCAAAGCGGTGTTGGAGGCAGCCACGTACTTTCACCAAGGGTGCAAGGTGTTGGGTGCAATCATGGGTTTCGAGGTCCGAGAGGGAGAGGTCTCTCTTCGGGTGACCTTGCGGGGAACTTCGCACGAGGGGTCGCTGAAGATGCACTCCGGAGCCCCAGAGACCACTTACAAGATACACCCATGCCCACGGGCCTTCCAGCAGGAGGAGGTCTCGGATTACACCTGGCACGCTCGAAAGGTAAGGCTCTTGGGCCTGGTGGAGTCGGAAACAGGATGGGTTGTGAAATGGCAGGCGGTCCAACCAGAGAAACGAGGAAGTCAGATCGGAAGCAAAGGAAACGACAAGGGCAGGTCAGACACAAAAGGTGGCTCAAAAGGAGGAAAAGACCGGAAATGGGGCAAGGGGCCCCAACCAAAGGGAGGAGCGTCAAGGAGGAAAGACGAGGTGCCCGGGAAGGCATGCGCCCCTGGGGCATAGAGGAGACGGGGGGTAGGCCCCTTGGAGAGGAGCTGACATCGGGGGTGGTTACCCCTGGCCGATACGATGAGGCGAGGGAGAAGTCCCTTGGAAAAGATATGGCTGGGGAGCCCGGCCGAACTGATGGCGGCTATGGTGAGGGGATGGAAGTGGCCCTCTGCCGCAAATCGTATCTTGGGCTCCCTGCCATAGAGGAGGCGGGGGGAAGGCCCCCTGGTACAATGAGACGAGGGAGAAGTCCCTTGGAAAAGATATGGGTGGGGAGCCCGGCCGAACTGATGGCGGCTATGGTGAGGGGATGGAAGTGGCCCTCTGCCGCAAATCGTATCTTGGGCTCCCTGCCATAGAGGAGGCGGGGGGAAGGCCCCCTGGAAAAGAGGTGACATCGGGGGTGATTACCCCTGGCCGATACAATGAGGCGAGGGAGAAGTCCCTTGGAAAAGATATGACTGGGGAGCCCGGCCGAACTGATGGCGGCTATGAAGAGGGGATGGAAGTGGCCCTCTGACACAAATCGCATCTTGGGCTTCCTGGAGCAGCCGGGACGGAGTGCTTTGGCCATGGCTGCGCTGAGCAATCAATGCATGAGGCTGCCCCGAAGTGGGCAAGCACGAATTCCTTTTCTACGCGCGGGGCGGCTGCGGCTAGCTCTGGCTTTGCGGATGGCATGGCCCTTGAAATAACGGCCGAAGCTTTTGAGTCCGCCCATCGAAAAAAGGACGCAGATCAATGTGTGACTGGGAAATCTTTGGGGTCGTGTGGTTCAGTTTTGGGTACTAGGCTACTAGAGGTTTTACCGCTTCGCAGCCAGACCACGGGTAGGGGAAGTCACAAAGCTATTTTTCCCTTGCCTACCTCTAGAGCCGCTTTTCTCCAACTGAACCCCCTTTTTGAATAAGGATGAGCTGTCGTGGATTTTTTGTGTAGCAGTTTCTTTGAATTTTTCTTGGGGATCTGAAATTCTCAATGAGGGTTTGCCGAATCCGTCGCAACACAAATGTTTGGAGGGCATCTTGAGGGAGGTGCAGAGGTTCTGCCATATGGACGCCCCAGTTGCGGAGCCCGATTGGAAGCATTTTCTCAAGGTGAAATCTATTGACTATAAAGGATGGAAAAACATTTTCCCTGCTCTACCTCGTGAAATTGGAAAGGTACCCCTTGCTGATGTCTGTACGTTAGGGTCCAAACACTATGTCCTGCACTTTGACCAGTACTTGAAGGCACCCAACGGGTGGAGTGTCGTCAGGGCCCCCCGGGTTATGGTTGACGATGACCACTGGGCTGAGGTGTGTGAAGGTCTTGAGACGGGTATCTGCACTTTTATCGAAGAGCAGGATGTTTTCCATGCTCATGATACCCCGGTTCTCAATGGACTTTTTGGGGTCATCAAGGATGAATGGACGAAGGATGGCACGGAGATTTTTCGTTTAATTATGAACCTAGTGCCTCTGAATTCCCTTTGCATGCCCATGACTGGTGATGTGAATACGTTGCCTTCATGGAGTGGAATATCGCCGTTTTTCCTGCAGCCTACCCAATGTCTTTTGGTTTCAAGTGAGGATGTTAAATGCTTCTTTTATACGATGTCCGTGCCGACCACATGGACTAAGTTTCTAGCTTTTAACAAGCTGATCCCCGATGAGGTTTTGCCGTTGCATCTTCGAGGTAAGAGGGTCTACGCGGCGTCCCGTGTTTTGCCAATGAGGTTTCTCAACTCCGTATCCCTGGCGCAACACGTCCACCGCAACCTGGCTTTGACGGCTGGAGCGCGGTACGGGGACCGGGAGTGCAACGCTCCTGATGAACGAGAGTTGAGGAAAGATCGGGTGTTCCCACAGGGGGACACCTTGCGGAGAATATACCTCGACAACTATGACCTCCTCGAGAAGGTAGAGGCTACCCAGATGGGAAGCCTTGAGGGCAGTGTGGCGCCCGGGGTACTGGCGCTTCGCCAGGAGTATGAGGTCTGGGACATCCCGCGCAATGTCAAGAAGTCCGTGGGACGCAGCGCGAGGTGCGAGGTGCAAGGCGCAACAGTGGATGGCCTCCTTGGGGTCGCATACCCGCGGGAGTCCAAGCTCGCAAAATACTTCGGCATGGCGGTTGATCTCTGTGGACGGGCATTTGCTACCCAAAAGCAATGGCAAGTTGTGTGCGGAGGTCGTCGCGCCATGCTGGGAGGCTTGAATCAAGTATGGAAGCACATCGAGAGCTACGAGCAAACTGGTCGGCGTTTTCAGCGGACACCTCCTGAATGCATCATGGAGGTCCTCCGATTGCTGGGGTCCTTGGCACGGATGGACTTCCGCCAGGACATGAACGAAGTAGTGACCTGCAGTGATGCATCAACTTCGGGAGGTGGAATGTGTGCCAGTGTGGCAACTTCGCCCTTTGGAAAGATGGTGGCAAAGGGTGCCCTTCGAGGCGAATTGGCAGAACACCGGCCGGAGCATATGGTGCTCTCCGTGGGCTTATTTGATGGCATCGGGGCCCTTCGGGTTGCCCTGGACTTGCTTGGAGTGCAGGTCATTGGGCATGTGTCCGTTGAGAAAGAGCCAACTGCACGTCGGGTGGTTGAGGCGCATTTTCCAGGTCTCGTTGCCCTCGACCTGGTAGAAGTAAGAGGTGACCAGTGAACGGGTTAAGGAGTGGGGCACTGCTTTTTCACAAGCCAGCCTGGTCCTGCTCGGGGCTGGCCCGCCCTGTCAAGGAGTCTCGGGACTCAATGCAGACCGCCGGGGAGCGCTCAAAGAATCGCGGTCGTCCCTGTTCAGCCATGTTCCCCGTGTACGAGATCTCTTGCGCAAACTTTTTTGCTGGTGCCCAGTTATACCCTCATGGAGTCAGTGGCCTCCATGGATGCCAATGATCGGGAGGCCATGTCGCAGGCCATCGGGATGAATCCGCTCTCCTGTAAGCTGGCGACGTCACCTGGTGTCAACGACCGAGGTTGTACTGGATAGACTGGGAGGTGAGTGCTCAGCATGTAGCGGTGCAGCCAAGCTCGGGGGTAGGGACCCCCGCCGTGGTCAGATTGGAGGGCGCTCAGGATCTGTCGCAAATGGTCCGACCAGGTTGGCTCAAGGTCGAGCCCTCCCAATCTTTCCCTACCTTTACGACTTCACGGCCTCAGGCCCGGCCTGGACGGAAGCCCACCGGCATCCAGAATTGCACCCCTGAAGAGTTGCAACGGTGGGTTGCTGACATGCATCGTTTTCCACCGTACCAATACCAACTGCAGCACTGTCTTGTGAATCGGCAGAATCACCTTCGTATTCCTGACGTGTCGAAGCGTGAAATGATGATGGGCTTCCCTCTACGCTACACAGCTAGTTGTTTGCCTAAGGGGCAGCCGAAGAGTGCCAATTTCACGGATGCCCGCCTGACCCTCCTGGGAAACTCGTGGAGTGTTCCAGTAGTAGCCTGGCTGATTGGCCAGTTGCTCGGGAGGCTCGGGCTCATTCCTACACCGACGCCGCAGCAGGTACTGGACAATCTTGTGCCGGGCACTAGTACAACAATTCAAGGGCGCTTGGTCAGGTTGCCACTCAACCCAGCCAGGGGAGAGAGCCCTGGATCAAGCCACGCATTGGCAATGAAACTTGGGAACTTAATCTCGCTCAAGGGCGAAGACATCATGCTGAACGCACCATCATCGCAGATGATCAGGTACCGTGCCGTCGTCCCTGTGGCGATGGCGAGTTGTCACCGGATGGAAGCGGACGAAAGGAAAGGAGCACATAAACGCTTTGGAGTTGCGGGCTATATTTGACCAGCCTACGATGGAGACTTGAATATCAGTCCCATGTCGGGGTGCGGTTTATACACCTGACTGATAGCCTTGTGTGCCTACATTGCCTCACTCGCCGGCGTTCCAGCTCACGGAAATTACGTCGTACGTTGGCCCGTATTAACGCGTTACTCTTGGCATCAAACTCTCAGCCGCTTTGGGGCTATATGTGCATACCGATCAAAATCCCGCCGACAAGCCCAGTCGTTGGGGCAGGCGGGTCTGCACAAAGTTCCGCAATGCCGCGTAAACGCATTTTAGAAGCTGAGAGGGCTGAAGAGCGCGCACGCCAACGACGTGAACTCGGTACCTTGAAACAATTAACGGAGCAGCCAGCAACTCGCTTGCGATATACGCATGCCACAAATGCTTTCCTTCGCTTTTTGTCCAATGAGGGACATGAACTCCCTCGTGAAAGGGCACGGATGGATCCACTAGTGTGTGATTACTTGGAGCATCTTTGGTCATCGGGAGCTGGACGAGCTCTTGCCTGCGACACCTTGGCAGGGCTGCTGGACCTCCAACCTAATCTTCGCAACCACTTACCGGGAGCGTGGCGGCTCCTGAAGACGTGGCACGTGAATGAAATTCCAAACCGTGCACCGCCTCTGCCGGAGCATGTTGTACAAGCAATGGCAGGGAGGGCCTTCTTCCGAGGGCACTACACTTTTGGCATTTCCTTGCTGGTAGGTTTTTACACAATGATTCGAACGGGAGAGCTTATTGGGCTCCGGTCGTGTCACATGACCTCATCGGGGGGCCAAAATCAGGTTTTGATTTCCCTTGGGCTAACTAAGGGGGGCAAACGTCACGGCGCCGCGGAGAGTGTCATTTTGGGGTATGAGCCAGTTGTGAAGCTGGTTCAGCATTGGAAGCTAAAGGCTTCCCCTGCTACTGGGCTGTCAACGTCTCCAGCTAACTGGCGGGGCTTGTTCAATGAGTGTTTGCAAAGCCTCAAGTTGACGTCACATGGGTTTCGGCCCTACAGCCTTCGCCGCGGCGGGGCAACGTTTTGGTTTAGCAAACATCAGTCCTTTGACCGTATCCTAGTCCAGGGGCGATGGCACACACAGAAGAGTGCCCGAATTTATTTAAACGAAGGTTTGTCCGTCCTTGCTACTTTGCGTATCCCACAGTATCACCCTGACATTCACCCCTTCCTGACATTCACCCCTTCCTTAATGTGTTCCACCAAACAGTGAGCCGTCCAAGTTTTGGAACACTTGAGCCTCCGCCACAGGGCGGAAGGTTGGGGGGACGTGGAAAGAAGGGCAAGAAGAGCTCACACAAGCGTCAAAAGCGCACCCTCGGGTATTCCTTTTTTGCCATTAACTGCTTTTTCAATATGCTACTGCATTCTTTGGCATTATGGGTACCAGGAGGTTTGGCTCGGTTACCCTGATGGAAGAATGGACCCTGGTTTCTCTGCTTGGGGTTTGGCCCAGCTTTGAAACAGGGTTTTCCTGGGATTGGATCAGTAGCATATTGTTCCAGAACATGTATTCTATTTTTCTTGAGACATCTGCTGCGAAGCGGAACAAAAAATCATGTGCTTACATCTTTATATATATATACACTATATATTAATATTATATATATAAATATATAAACATACACATATGTAATCTAGTGTATATATATATAATAATTATATATATATCACACATAATCACATAATTACCTTTTGAGGCGCTCTGGAAGCCCAGCGGCTGGAAGATTCCAAGAAGGGTCTCGAGGAACGGAACGGACCATGAATTTGATGCTGAGTCGGGCCATGGGCGAAACAAAACACCTGGTCACTTCGAGTATTTGCTGATTCATCTTCTTGGGGACAGACTTTGTCTTTGAGCCATTCCCGGAATTTGGGCACACAAATAACAACAGTGGTGTGAACCAACACATTTAGTGTATATATTTGCGACCCCAGAGTATGTTGCGATGTTGCTGCATCAACAGCTGACTCGTCCATGTAAGAAGTGGAATGACATTGCAAACCCTGCAAGGAGAGTTGCGGCTTCATATTTTCTCTGCACATATTCAATGGTGCTGTGTTCGTTGAAAAAAGGCCCTGTGCAACATGCTTCCGGCTCACGCTACAGTAAGCAACTAAAATCATCTAAAACCTATATAAAAAGTTGAAAGAACAGATGCTTATTATGATTATAATGCTGAACATCCTTCCTTTGTCATTGCCTTGCCCCAGGAGAGATCGCAAGCCCTGCGGCAACAGGCAGATCTTGGTTCTGCGGCGAGCTGTTGCCTCCAAGATCTTGGAGAGAAGCCCCAATGGACGACACTTGTGTCATCAATGCCCCATGAATCCATCCGAGATAGAACTTGGTGGAAAACTGGGAGATCCGGAGGTAAATGTCCTTCGGCTCCGCTACGATGGCAAGCGCCAAATCCTTGGCTTTCGCATTGCATGTGGGATTTTGATGTTTTTGACGTGCCTTCTCTGGGAAGGAGTGGCAGGAAGTCTTCAGCTGCACAATTAGCTGATCAGCAGCTGACCTGTAAGTTTCTTCCAATCATGGGCCCAATGGGATGAGAACGGTCCCAGGTCAGCAGCTTCAGGATGATGAGACCGCAGCAGCTTTGGAGGCGCCATAGATGTCTCAAGTTCGCATGGTTGATGAAAAAAAGTGAGTATCTGATGGTATTTGTCTTTTTCTTTCTCACCATTCTGGGCAATGGATTAGATATTCAGAGGGTATGCCACACTGACCTCTCTACTTTTTCCATTTTTTTCCATTTGGGGACATCAGGCAGCCAAACAAATGCCAGCCAGAGCAGCCAGTTGTGTGATGGGCCTGTCATGGCTGTACCTTGAGGCGCAAGAACAGCGGATCCGGCAGTTTGGGCAGTTGGGGGTCTTAGTGTCCCGGGGTACGCTGGGGTAGCTGGGTTGGTTCCCCACCGTTAAAACATATGGAGGTTTCCTGAAATGGTGGTAACCCCAAATCATCCATTTTGATCATTTTGGGGTATCCCCATTTATGGAACCCCCCATGTCTCGGAACCTTGTGAATCTTGGAGGGAATGATCGACGACATCATACGACATCATTCCTTTAAGAGTTGACCAATGATTGCCGCAGTTCCGCGACAGCCAAGGACTCTCCACACACTGCGATCGTTCATTGTCCAAAAAACATCTGAGCAGCGCGGTCGCACTTCGGTTTTTGGGGTCACCCTAGAGTGTACATGTTCATCACTGATGTCTTTTGGATCATGCTGACATCACTGATGTCTTTTGGTTGAGGGTCACTATGGGTCACCCTAAAGTGCACATCTTTTGGATGATGACATTGGTGACCAACGCCTGGAAGGTCTGACTTCCGTGGGGAGATGGCTTCGTCGTTGGACATTGCCGCGCAGCTCAACAAGATGCTGCAGGTGGGTCCTGCCCATGAAATTTCGTTTCTTTTTTAAGCTTGAAATGATGATTCATACCGAATTCATGTATATAATAGATATATTATCTATATAATATATATATATAATAATAATATATAATATAACATATATAATACATATTTACTCCTATTTTCTATCTATCTATCTTATCTATCTTATCTATCTTTTCTATCTTTTCTATCTTTTCTATCTTTTCTATCTTTTCTATCTTATCTATCTTATCTATCTATCTATCTATCTTTCTTTCTTTCTTTCTATTCTTTCTATCTATCTATTCTATTCTATTCATTCTATTCTATTCTATTCTATCCTATCCTATCCTATCCTATCCTATCCTATTCTATTCTATTCTATTCTATTCTATTCTATTCTATTCTATTCTATTCTATTCTATTCTATCTATCTATCTATCTATCTATCTATCTATCTATCTATCTATCTATCTATCTTGTCTATCTATCTATCTTGTCTATCTATCTATCTATCTACCTATCTATCTATCTATCTATCTACCTATCTATCTATCTATCTATCTATCTAGTCTATCTAGTCTATCTATCTATCTATCTACCTATCTATCTATCTATCTATCTATCCTATCCATCCTATCTATCCTATCCATCCTATCTATCCTATCTATCCTATCCGTCCTATCTATCCTATCTATCCTATCTATCCTATCTATCTTATCTATCTTATCTATCTTATCTATCTTATCTATCTTATCTATCTCAACTATCTTAACTACCCAATCTATCCAATCTATCTAATCTATCTAATCTATCTAATCTATCTAATCGACCTTAACTATCTTAACTATCTTAACTATCTAATCTATCTAATCTATCTAATCTATCTAATCCATCTAATCGATCTAATCTATCTAATCTATCTAATCTATCTAACCTATCTAATCTATATAATCTATCTGATCTACCTGATCTATCTGATCTATCTGATCTATCTGATTTATCTGCTCTATCTGATCAATCTGACCAATCTGATCAATCTGATCTATCTGGTCTATCTTATCTATCTGAGCTACCTGAGCTATCTGAGCTATCTGACCTATCTTACCTATCTTACCTATCTTACCTATCTTACCTATCTCATCTATCTTATCTATCTTATCTATCTTGTCTATCTTGTCTATCTTATCTATCCTATCTATCTGATCTATCTGATCTATCTGATCTATCTGATCTATCTGCTCTATCTGATCAATCTGATCAATGTGATCAATCTGATCAATCTGATCAATCTGTCTATCAATCTGATCTATCTGATCTATCTGATCTATCTGATCTATCTGCTCTATCTGATCAATCTGATCAATGTGATCAATCTGATCAATCTGATCAATCTGATCAATCTGGTCTATCTTATCTATCTTAGCTACCTCAGCTATCTGAGCTATCTGAGCTATCTGAGCTATCTGACCTATCTTACCTATCTTACCTATCTTACCTATCTTACCTATCTTTCCTACCTTACCTATCTTACCTATCTTATCTATCTTATCTATCTTACCTATCTTACCTATCTTTCCTATCTTACCTATCTTACCTGTCTTATCTATCTTATCTATCTTATCTATCTTATCTATCTTATCTATCTTATCTATCTTTTCTATCTTATCTATATTATCTATCTTATCTATCGTATCTATCCTATCTATCCTCTCTATCTTATCTATCTTATCTATCTGACCTATCTTACCTATCTTACCTATCTTCTCTATCTTGTCTATCGTGTCTATCTTGTCTATCTTGTCTATCTTGTCTATCTTATCTACCTTATCTACTTTATCTACCTTATCTATCTTATCTATCTTATCTACCTTTTCTATCTTATCTAATATATCTAATATATCTAATCTATCTAATATCTATCTAATCTATCTAATCTATCTAATCTATCTAATGAATCTATCTAATCTATCTAATCTATCTATCTACCTACCTACCTATCTATCTATCTATCGATCTATCTATGTATCTATCTATCTATCTTTCCACCCATCCATCCATGTATCTATCCATCGATCTATGTATCTATCTATCTATCTATCTACCTACCTACCTACCTAATCTATCTATCTAATCTACCTAATCTATCTATCTATCTATCTGTCTGTCTATCTGTCTATCTGTCTAATCCTATCTCGATCTATCTAATCCTATCTCTATCTGTCTAATCCTACCTCTATCTATCTATCTATCTCACCTATCTTACCTATCCATCTATCCATCTATCCATCTATCCACCTATCCATCTATCCATCTATCCATCTATCCATCTATCCATCTATCCATCTATCTATCCATCTATCCATCTATCCATCTATCCATCTATCTATCCATCTATCCATCTATCCATCTATCCATCTATCTATCTAATCCTATCTAATCCTATCTAATCCTATCTAATCTATCTAATCCTATCTAATCCTATCTAATCCTATCTAATCCTATCTAATCCTATCTTAACCTATCTATTCCTATCTTTTCCTATCTTATCCTGTCTTATCCTATCTTATCCTATCTTATCCAATTTTATCCCACCTTATCCCACCTTATCCCACCTTATCTTATCCCATCTTATTCCATCTTATCCCATCTTATCCCATCTTATCTCATCTCACCTCATCTCACCTCATCTTATCTCATCTTATCCCATCTTATCTCATCTTATCTCATCTTATCTCATCTTATCTCATCCTATCTTATCTTATCTCATCTTATCTCATCTTATCTCATCTAATCTCATCTTATCTCATCTTATCTCATCTTATCTCATCTTATCTCATCTTATCTCATCGTATCTTATCTCATCTTACCTCATCGTATCTCATCTATCTCATCTTTCTCATCTACCTCATCTATCTCATCTACCTGATCTATCTGATCTTTCTGATCTTTCTGATCTCTCTGATCTTATCTGATCTTATCTAACCTTATCTAATCTTATCTAATCTTACCTAATCTTATCTAATCTTATCCAATCTTATCCAATCTTTTCTAATCTTATCTAATCTTATCTAATCTTATCTAACCTTATCTAATCTTATCTAATCTTATCTAATCTTAACTAATCTAATCTAATCCAATCTGATCTAATCTTATCTAATCTTACCTAATCTTATCTTAATCTTATCTAATCTTAATCTAATCTTATCTAATCTTATCTAATCTTATCTAATCTTCTCTAATCTTAACTAATCTGATCTGATCTTATCTAATCTAATCTTATCTAATCTACCTATCTATCTATCTATCTAGCTATCTAGCAATCTAGCAATCTAGCTATCTAGCTATCTAGCTATCTAGCTATCTAGCTATCTAGCTATCTAGCTATCTATCTATCTATCTATCTTGTCTATCTATCTTGTCTATCTATCTTGTCTATCTATCTTGTCTATCTATCTTGTCTATCTATCTTGTCTATCTATCTTGTCTATCTATCTATCTATCTATCTATCTATCTATCTATCTATCTATCTATCTATCTATCTATCTATCTATCTATCTATCTATCTATCTATCTATCTCTATATCTCTATATCTCTATATCTCTATATCTCTATATATATATATATATACTGTATGCATCTCCCGTGAAGGCTCCAGATTTTCCTCGAATCGATAAGTTTCATCAGAGCGGGCACGCCAGGATGGGGCTCTTCCGCGGCCTCCAGGCGTTTGAGATCCAGGTGCCAGACAAAGGAGCCCCAAGCGGAAGGAAAACCTTGGTGTTTTCCCATTAAAACAGGGATCATATGGGATGATGTTCATGATTATTGACTATTGAATTACTATTGATATCTATATCTATTCATCATTTTTAGTTTATGGATATTGATGCTGGACGTTAGCATTTTTCCGTTTCTTTTGAACATTTTTTGGGCGTCGCATCTAAATCCATAGAAGTTATACACACTGAGTCGCAGAGAAATTTGCCATATCTTGCCATTTGTCATGCCTGTTGCTGCAGGTGATGAGGCCATGTCGCCATGTCGCTTCCGCACGTGACGCCAGGGTCCAGCCAAGTCGTAAGCTGGATTCTGGCCGCTAGCTCACACGGAAATGAAGGCCTTGGTCACAGTCTGACATGTTGCAAGTTCGAAGTGATCTAAAAAATGCTAAGTACAGTCGGATCCCTTCAGTCGAAGATACCAGAAGGGTGGAGGTTCTTGAGATTTGTATTCCTGAACCTACTAAAACGAAGAGCAACCAAGATCCCATGCTTTACACTTTTGCTGTATCCGGATACTCATCATACATTATGTATACAAGTTGTGAAGTGATTGTAGTGGCAGCATGGTAAATATGGTAATCTGAACGGCACTGTGATGACTGCTTGTACAGCGCTGCGTCTTCGTCCAGTGACTCACCTCTGCATGATGACCGAACTGTGCTGCGCCGTTAAAGATCTGTGCCGTGCGCGCGGCTTCGTTCAGGTGGTGCGTTTTTTTTTGCATATGTTTATGATTTGTTTATGATGTTTGTTGACCAGGGTTTCAGCAAACTTGTCAGATCTTTCGTACTCACAACCATCACATAGTAAATATTTTTCTGATTCTTTATCTATCACTACAATCTAGTGAAAGTTGTGACAGCGCATGAATTTTCACCCAGAATCCGTGTGTTACCGTTAAAACTGTGAACGCTTTATTGATTTCAATTCTGTGGCTCTGTGCACGCAGTAAGATGCACACTATATCGACTAGTGAGTGCTGACGACAAACAACCACTTCAGAATCTTATCGTCAGAAGTGTTGTTATTTTCTAATTATGTCCGCCTCAAGATTTCCCACTTTTTTTTGGTTGCCGCGCCCGAGTCAAAGCATGTTTTCTGTAGATACTTTCACTGCGACCTCAGGCGTTGCCTGAGACACTGCTGTTGCCGTCCGACATGGCAGGTGATGCCTTACCTGCCCCAGTGGCTTCGCAATGACTTGTTGAGTCAGGGACTCAGAAGATGCACAGATCCACGAGAAGCCTCTGGCGGCCTTCCACAATCAGTGAGCAGTTGACCCATGAGCTGGGACTGCCTATCAAACAAGCAGTGTATACTGCAAACAAATGCTTAATTTTGGCCCAGTCTACTAACAAACTTGCCAGAGAACGCCAAGCATAATTTTGGCATAAATACATATATAATCATTATATATATATAATGTACTGTAACTATTATGTAATATTATGAATGTATGTATATACATATGAACATTCCGTTTTTTTTGGGGGCAAAACCCCAGTTAGAAGTGATAAGACTGTTTTTTTTGTCACACTGCTTCGATCCCTCTGATCCTCAGGCGAACGCTTCATCACCGAATGCATCCATCTTTGAGGATTTGGACAAGGCTCTTGATATGGCAGGGCGGCAAGGGTAGATGTTGGAAGATATCAATTGTCATTGTTTTTGAGTTATTTTTTTAAATACAGTATTTTTCCCTGGATATGAGAAAGGTACGGTAAAGATTTGTACTTCCTTATATGCAGAATCTGGATACAGATCCAGGTCTTTCAACTTGGCATGTTTGGTGGGTTCGAACATCGAAGCCTGCGACGATAAACCCAGTGAACAGTAAGCTTTTAAAATGGCTGTCTCAACCACTAACCAGTTCATGCATAATCAAAATCCATGAAGATCCAGTGTTTTTTTTGACTGTTTGCCCATCTTGCATAAATCTACCTGGGTTATTGATGTCATTAGTCATCCATATCTGATGGCAAAACAGCTGGTTTTTCCAGCTTCCGCAGGACAAGAATGGCACCCTGGAGCCCGAGGAACTCTTTCCAATGGTTGGATCCTTGGTGGGATCCAAATGGATTACTATTGAAAATGGCCCAGTCGAAATAGTGGATTTTCCCATTGAAAATGGTGATTTTCCACAGTTATGTTAGTTTACCAGAGGGTAGAACTCCAGTCAACTCCAACAATCCACGGATCCAGTGCGGTTTCGTTGTTGTCGTTGTAGGTTCGCAACATGGCGGATGCCCACAGCAACTTGGCAGCTGGTGGATTAGCAACTGTCACAGTTGCTCAGTTGCTATTCGGTAATCCCCCCAAAAATAGAAAAGGAATCTACCCTGATTTTGGTTGCAACGCATAAGTCTCGCCCAGGCATGGCTTTGGATCTTGACCAGCTGGCCACTTAGTTCGCGAAGCCTTTTTTTGTGCAGCCGGTGATGGTCCAATCAGTGAATCAATGGATTTCCAAAGTGATTTCCGATTCGTAGATTTCTATGATCAGAATGAATTCTATGATTTCTATATATTTCTATGATGTCCCATTTCCAGATATTTCCAGTGGTTTCTCCAATCTTTCTCAACACTTTAGACAGATGTTCTTAAAAAGGTTCGGTTGCCGCCTTCAACATGAAATCACCCCAGCTTTTCTATCCCTTTCTCCCCACTTCCATCTTTTTTCCAAGGCATTTCTTTTGGGTTGACTTGGGGCCAGGGGGTTCACGACAGGTGCAAACGCTTCGCCTCGATCTTCGATGACAACGGCGATGGCCTTATTGAACTCGATGAGCTCGGAAGCCAAGCCGAAACGGCATGGCAGGGAAAGGGAAAGCCTGCTGTCATGTGTTGTGCAGTTCTACATATACAAACATGACAAACATATGTATATTGTTGATTATTGTTATACATGTATGTATATATATATATATATGTAACAATTATACATTATACTAAGTACATATGACATGTGATTATAGAATATTATAGATGTATATCTATAGTCAAACTTACAATGGCTCCCAGCAAGCTGTTGTCATATTTGCTTCCGCACAGAAGCTGATATCCCATACTGGCGATGATCGACATGTCTCGCAGAGAACCAGGGTGCACAAATTTGGTGGCGTTGCCGCCTTCCGGTTGGTTCAGAGATGTTCCGAGTTTCAGTGAATTTCAGGTTTGTGACCTTCTCCCGGTTCATGATTGTCATGGCTTTCTTGCATAGCCAGGCCAGGCTGCTGCTATGCTACTGAGGGGGCAGTTTTTCAGTGGAAAGCCGCTTTTGATATTTTTGACTTCTCGCATCTTCTCGCATCTCGCGCAGGAGGGTGAGCTCACATTGTCCATTGCCATGGAACCAGATGTCGGGAGCCTGAGAACATGCCGCAAGTGGTGCTGGAAGTGGTGTGATGGTGTGGAAGTATGCTGTACCAGGCAGTACCATCATAACACCGCATCACTTCCAGTGGCATCATGTTGATCAAAATGTATACCATGATCATGGTATCATTTATATCATAGATCATAATGCCAATTACTTTCTGCCTTTCTGTTATTTTCCATTTCTGATAGATGTTCCAGGGGAATTGTTGAAGAAGCAGTGGGAAGCATTGAGGTTGTGACGGAGGCAAACAAATCCTCAGTGTTCGGCAAGACCTGCATTTTTTTCTCGAAACTCAAGTGTTGTTTAGATGATAAGGATGATCGTCGCCATCATCGTCGTCGTCGTCGTCGTCACATCATCATCATCATCATCATCATCATCATCATCATCATCATCCTCATCCTCATCCTCATCCTCATCCATTCTGAGCATGAACATGAAGCCTCAATTTCTTAGGCCGTGGCCCAAATGAATGGCATGGGATCTTCTGCTGGCGGCGTTCCTCCGGGCACTCCACAGCAGGTTGGAAAGCCAGATATCACAGCTAGTGGTGACAGACGGGTAATGATATCTATAATCCAATATATATATCCAATAGGATGAATGATGATCAATATCAATATCCAATATATATATATTATATTATATATTATATATATTATATATGTTATATATATATATATTATATATTATATATTTTATCCAATGGGTAATACCAACTATAGGTAATTCATCCAGGATGGTGATTAGTAGATCCAATACATCATCCAATAGGTAATGATATCCGATATATTCAATAAAATATTCTCGATTTTTTTCATGGTAATACTATGCAATACGATCATCATCCAGGCCACATCCTGCTGTTCAGACCAGAAAGTCAGATGGTTGTTTTTGGCATGCGGCTGATACGGCGCCCTTGGAAGGGTTGTCGATTTTGAGATGTGCCATTTACGATCCCGTGGAAGGGTTGCAAATTTCAAAAATGAGGTTTTCCGAAATGGGGGTATAGGATTTGAAATTTTCGATTTTTTAACGTGTTGCACATGGAAGAGGCACAGGTTGCATATGTTGTCGTATGATCGTCAGGGGGGGGTGGGGGGGGATGTTAACGTTCGTGTCGAGCGCTTCCCTCACGGTACGGAAGAGGCACATGTTGCATTTGTTGTCGTATGATCGTCAGGGGGGGTGGGGGGGGATGTTAACGTTCGTATCGAGCACTTCCTTTACGTTACAGAAGAGGTTGCCGTTGCTGACATCTTGCATTGTCTGACGCGCTTTTTGCGGATTTCCTGCTTGAACCTATGTTGGTCGTGGTTGGATTTCCTCTAGAACCATTATTGCTGGAACTCAACAACTTGATGGAACTTGGAAACACTTAAAAAAATGGCGACCTGAATCCATGCTCCACAAAAAGAAACAACAGGTGTACCAAAAACGGTGCAGTTATGCTTACAGCTGGACTTGGCGTCGCAACGCTGCCTTGTTACAGACTGTAGCATCAGCACTGCCACAAGCACTCTGGCACCGCTAACCTCGAACAGTGGAAAAAAAGAGGATTGAATACCGCCTTGATTGATGTGATTTGGATGACTCAAAATCATAAAATTCTAATGTTTTTTTTTTCACCCTTGAAGAGAAAAATCGAGTCACCGCGCAGGCGAAATTCAAATTTTCACTCTTGAGTCACACGCCTGCCAATCGAAATGAATGTCCATGTTGCACACATTTTTTGACGACTCCTGCAAATACCAGCATTTTCTCTCTTACCCTCAAAAATGACAATTTCAAATTCGTCACCCTTACAAGGGCGCCGAGTCAACCGGTTGCCTTGTTTTTTGTTCCCGTGAGATGGTCCCAGCGTGGTCATCCCCACATCGAAAAAGCGATTCAACCAGCATGGTAACGAACACGCGGTTCCCATCGTGGATGTACCATGATGTACCCCAGTTTTGAACATGTTTGATACACCCAGATATGCTATCTTGTTGGATAACGTCGTTGGTTTTATTATATTCCATTTTATCTCTGTCATACCCCAGTGAGACACACTCATTTGTGCTGTCAAAAGTTGGATTATGTAACATTAGAAACACATAGAAACTTTTAGTTGGATTGTGTAATATTAGAAACATCTAGAAACTGTTAGTTGGATTACAATATATTAGAAACACTAATATTAGTTGGATTATGTATTTTTTTCGAAACACTAACAGAGTCTGGATTACGTAATATTGGAAACACATAGACACATAGAAACACAAATATTGAATCTGGTCGTACCATCATTCTTAGGGATTTTCCGCAGAAAAAATCCCAATGTGCGATGGCTTGACCAGATGCCGATGGAGATGCCTATGGAGCCGGCAGAGGACAGGGTCCCCAATACGCTATGTAATATACACACTGCATATATGGGTAATCATGGATATACAATATATATATATATATTAATATAACATATGTATACATATAATAGTCATAAATAGATATATGATCATATATTGTATATATATATATATATTTACACATTGTAGAGGATTTGTTGCGGGGATCTCGGGAATCCCAGCAATCCGGCTCTTTTGTGCAGGAACCGGCATCTCCGACCTCACCGGCTCACCTGGCCGTTGATTGTGAGTTCTACAAGAAGAAGCCGGGCACTGGAACTGGAAAGATCTGGAAATGTATAGAAGTATATAGAAGTCTCATAAAAATTCTTAGCTCTTCACATTCTTTCGTGACGCACTCCATGTATGTTCATCTGTGAGGTGGTGACACTTTGGATGACTTTGGGCTGTGGTTTGGAGCGCATCGGACAGCTGACCAAATACCAGGCATTTTCTGCTCCCAGGTCGGACAAGTTGATGGAAGAGAACGAGAACATGCGAGAGTTTCAACCTTGGATTTGGGTGAAGGATCGGGGTTGTAGTATTATATATCGTAAGTAGTTTCACTAATATGGGTTTGTTATGGTTTGTCCAAAATTTGGGGCACCCCAAAATCCAATATTCCTGGGCAAACCCATATTCAGAAAAGCGAATTGGAACCATTGGCAGTCGGGATGTGCAAGAAACAAAGGGGTATGCTGGTGGTTAAACCCCTAGTGCCATAGGGGTATGGCCCGGCTGAAAAGGCGGAAACAATGGACCCACACAATTATATACTCATTTTGAAGTATTTACCTTCTCAAATCTTAAACCGTCCATTTTTTTGGGCAAAAAAACAGTTTCATTCCATCCCCAGCTCGCCATGATACAGTAAACCCTCGCAGAAATCAACCATGGGCAACGGAAAATCATTTAGTTCGATGATTTCCCCATCAAAACCCAATTAATATACATATATATATATATATACACACATTATTATATTGTATATACATTTATGTATATTTATATAGTTATGTAGGATTTTCAATTGCCATGACTATCAGATGAGGGTACATCCCAGGCGCCTCAGAGCATTGGAAGAGGCGGTCCGCGCTTTGCAGGGCGTGGTTGAAGAACAGGCACGGCACTCATTGGGAGACGAGCCAGAAACAATGGGGATTTTCGATGGTTTATGGTAATCAATTCCCCGAAAAAAAAAAAAACAGGAAGGCCAAGTCCTACTAAAATTGTGATAATGTACTTTTGTGTCTGTATTTGAGGTTACTCTATATAAGTATATGGGATGAAATGGGGACATGACTATGGCTTTTCTTTTGCAACAAGTTGTAATGAGATGTAATGAGTGAACACAGAGGGCCAACATGGTTTAACTCAATCAATAGGCTTATTTTTTCAGCCAAATATGCACTAATTCTCACCAATCAAAGCATTATAAACCGCTTGGTGGTTGAAAACATATCTTTCAGTTCTCATCTTGGAACTTGGGATGATGATCATCAGTGATGAATACAGTTTCTTGAAACTATCAGATGAGTTTACGGGGGGAAGTGCAACGTATTCCACCTGAGAGGTGAAACACATTTTGTCTGCAGCCCTTCAGAAGAACTTCTCTTGGTGGAATGTTCAGGATTTTTCCAGAAAATCTGCTTTCAGAGTAGTGATTTTGAACATATTTGAACAATATGCAGGCGAGGCATCTAGAATGTGGTTGATTTTACAGAATCCATTGTCATGTCCTTTCCAGCACCATGAAGGACATCAAGCTTCGACATGCTGAAGTGGCTACTTGGCATTGTGACGTTCAACTAGAAAGGTAGGAGAGAGACAGGTTGAATGTACATTGCAAGGTCTGAAAGGGGATGCCTACCAGACTTTGGTGAACACATCGAACGAGAAGATTTGAAGTGAGTTGAATAGTGGCATTGCCGAAGGCGCGGAACACATCCCCAGCGTTGTTTCAGGATCTTCGGGCCAGTGGTTTCCGTTGAGCGTGGGTCCCCGGATGGATGTGGTAGCAGCAGGCTACAAGAACACGCTTGGCCGAAGGCACTTTGTTGGTGAAAACTTTTCAGTAACAAGCCCAAAGTTTCAGATGTCCAACTGGGCTTCAGTAGGTCTCCATACAAATACACGTTATGATGCATATATATATATATACACATGGATATCATATATATATATATATTCTCGAGCGAAGAGTGACGAGTTTCATTTTTTGCCCCAGAAGCCACAATCGATGCCTAACCGACTGTTTGTTCTCATTCAGGCCGTTGCTCTCCTGGAGAAAAGTTCCGTTGAGAGTGGCTTTAAGTGAAGAACATCAACCAGACGTGAAAAGGGGACTTGGAGCCCATAGTATCCAATGACTAATGAGCATCCAATGATCATGGATTATTTCAGTTATCCAATGATCCCATAGTTATCCAAAATAATGACCATAGTATACCATAGTTAGTTTTGATCAACTGTGATTACTTTCATTCAGATGGCACCAATAGCTGTCACTTGCAGCCGATGTTGACTCAGACTTGGAGTACTTCCAGCAATAAGCATTGGAAGTCTCAAGTTGCCCCGGTTTCCGGGACCAGGTGAATGCCAGGCTCAAGGAGGAGTTCTTTTAACCCGAGCCAAAACAGAACATGTTCTGTGGTAAACTGGGGTAAACTGTAATCTTGATTGGTGGCGCCTGGCACCACCTGCTGTGATGCTGTAAGGCGTCACAGCGGATTTCACCGCGAAGAGCGAAAGGCTCATCAGCTTTCCGCAGAATGCTAGCAGTGCGGTGCAACAAATCCAAAGTCGATGTTTCTTCGTTGCACTCTCCGTCACTGTCCCCATGGCCTGGTGATCCTGGTGATGTCGACATATGTCGACCTGATGGCTTTGATAACTTGGTCTGTTTTGAAGCTGGAAACCAGGGACAGCGACTGCAGCTGCGCTGCGAGGCGTCTGAGGCAGCATGTGCTGCGCGATTGGAGGACAGATCTTAACGTCGGTGAATGGTTGAAGACAAACAAAAACAACCATCTTCAAAGGGTTCCCAGAGTCCACCAATCTCTGACCTGCATTTTCTAACCTGATGGTATTGGGGGCTCCCACCTACACAGGTTGGGGTCCCAATGCTTTCTGGCACAAGGGGCAAAAACCCTGGCCGTGGGTCAAGGGGCAACCACTTCGCATGGAGCCAAGCTTTGGATCACGTTCTCTTTCATTATCAGATATTATCAGTCCCTCTATGTCCCTCTCGAACCTCACCCACAATCGTTCACTGCCTCTAAATTGACCGATCCAGTTCAATGTCATGCTATTCACAGAAAAGGTACTGGCAATTCAGAAATAGTGTTAGATAGAAAAGTAGCAGATAGAAAAATCTACCCAGCTATAGAATTCAAGCCAAGGAAGGCGAAGTGATCCTTTTGAAACACCTGGGCCATGGCCACTGGTGAGCAATTGTTGCTGTTGGCGTTCGGCCTCGTCTCATTGCGACACAAAGTTGCGACACAAAAAGTGGATGCACAGAAGTGTGGCAACAAGGATGACGAGGACGTACATATGGATATAGAATGATATAATGATATTATAGAAATAATATGTATATATATATTATATATACATACATATTATTATATACAATGTTCATATAGTCCATAGTGTGTGTAATATCTATATATACTATAGACAGTGTACATACATAGTATATACCTATGGCGTCAAAGACCTACTTCTTTTTGGGTTGAACAATGAACACCTGAGACCAGAGACCAGACTTGCGGCCGACTCTATTGGCCACCGTTCCGTGGAATTAGGATGACTCTGCTGGGGGGACGAACTTTGTTTCCAACATAATGTGGGTGAAACAATAATAAACCATCCCCCAAATCACCATTAATAGGTGGTATAAACCATTCCCAAATGGATGGTTTATTTTTATTTTACCCACATTACACAAAATTTATGATTCAAAGTTCAGAAGGTCTCCAAAGTGTGCGGTCTTTCAAGAATGGCTTTCCCGAGACACCCTTCAAAGCTTAGATTATGAGTTCCTTCCATGCCGGGAGAAGTGTCCGTAGCCATCAATAGCCCAAATATCGGCCTGGACAAACGCCTCGTTTTGGCCATGGCACCTCTTCCACAAATCGTGCAGGAGAAACCTTTTTCCAAGTCGCAGGCAAGAATGGATGATGGAATGGAAAGGAACGCAAAGGAGAGAAGAATCCATTTCTGATGTTAAAAACCCCGCCAGAAACCATGGTTTAGTAGGGGATTTACACACAATTGGGACCATAATTTAGGGGATGTTAAACGTTGGGGGCATGGGATTAGATAGAACAGTGGAAAAGTATGGAAAAGTGCCAAGAACTTCCTGATGAACAGTGGGGGACCGCCCTGCCACTTGGAGATATACTCGTACTTGAACACCGGATGAAAAGACAATGACAATGACCAGCGAAGTGCAAGGATTCAGCACAAAGCAACCAGGGCAGACAGATGATTTTGACATATTTTGACAATTTTTCACGTATTCAAAGACATGCTGAAGCTTTTGAGTTGAAGCTTTTGAGACCAAATGATTCCGCTCAACAGATAGACATGGATTGAAAAATGACACTGGGACTTGCCGCAGGTACGAGTGGGCAAGGGAAAGCCTTTGCCATATGGATGCACTCAAGCCATAAAAGGACCGGGGTCGCTACTTGCAAAAGTATTCCACACCCGAATGGGACCCCAATTGAGCAATTTTCAACAGTGTGTCGGTGTTTCTAGTGGTTTGTAGTCATAATTAACTATATATATACTATATATATACTATATATATATACTATATATATACTATATATATATACTATATATATACTATATATACTATATATATACACTATATATATACTATATATATATAGTATATATATATAGTATATATATATAGTATATATATAGTATATATATATACGTAATATTAATACTAATATATAATACCCTAATCTATAGTATATATATCAGTATATATATATGTATATTATAGGATATATATCTCGGTATATATAGTACGTCTATAATATCGTATATATAGATAGTCCTCTCCTCTATTCTCCTCTCTAGTCTATCTATCGTATCATTCTCTCCTATATCTCTCAACTCTCTGATATACTATATCTAATACTATATCTATCTCCTCTCTATCTCCTATCTAGCTCTACTATATATATCTACTAATATCTGTCCTCTGCTCCCTACTCCTATCTCTATCCTATGATCTATCCTCATCTATATAGCTCTCCTATCTCACCTATCTACAATAACTATTATCTTCTCCTATATCTATATCTATTCACCCCTGTTTTTCCAACCCAGCCTAGTTTTCCGTACAAGTCCTGCCACAGGACTCAATTTCAGCATTTTGGCGCCCGACTCACTTGTCCCTCGGTTTATCGGGCTTGTCGTGCATGTCACCAAATCCTTCATGGGATCATATGAATTATGGGACAATGAATGGGATTGTCATAGAATTGGATGATGGGAAAATTTTAACCGGAAAGCCCGATATTTGATGGTAAAAACCATGGTTTCCTGTAGATTTTCCCTTAAACCAATCCAGTGAGATTGGTGCAAACATGGGGATGGCTTCATGCGAAATGCGCTGATGTCAAGGATGGGCTATCTGCTGTTGAGTAACCAAAATGGTTGGTCACCTGGTAGTTGTCGAGCCATCAAATCGGAGATCAATGGGCCCAACGGGCAAGGATTTTCTTAGCACCATCTCTCCATCTCTCCATCTCTCCATCTCTCCATCTCTCCTCGCATCTCAGGCAGCATGGTTTGTAATTGAAGTACCCTCTGCGCAGGAGTGTCCCCGATGCCCAGGCCTCCCAGGCCTCCCAGGCCTCCCAGGCCTCCCAGGCTCTGTGCATTCGGTAATGGAATTTTGGTTGCAATATGTTCTAAGATGTTCTAAGTGTCCAATTGGAGATGAACAGTGGGAGTGTTTTTTGAGATCATATTGGATATAATGTATATAAATGTATATAAATGTATATAAATGTATATAAATGTATATAAATGTATATAAATGTATATAAATGTATATAAATGTATATAAATGTATATAAATGTATATAAATGTATATAAATGTATATAAATGTATATAATAACATATTATATATATATATATGCACAGTATACATGTTGGATGATATTATATTGACATATTGGTGCAGGTTGGCCCTCTAAGGGACCAGATATCATAGCAGCCGCCCTGCCCAATCGTGCCGCAGGAGAACGTTGTGACCTACCCTGGAGTGAAAGGCAACTTCCTGCGCTTTCAGCTTCAGTCCCCGATCAATCGCACCGGCAACACTTGGCACATCCAGGCTGCCGGCTGGACCGATGGGGCTTGGTCCAAAGGGATTGACCTGCGTTTTGTATGGTCCTTTTATGGGGAAAATGATGGTCAACCACTCTTCTTTTCTATAGGTATCCTGTTAACCCATCTAATGGTAGGTTGAGAAATGCACTTTCGAGATTTCAGCAGAAGCGAACAGCTCCCATCCTTGAGGTCTTGATGCACTGCAAGTGGAATTGAACATTTATTTTATGAGGATTTGATTCCAGTTGAAATCTAGCACACCCTTGATGGATCTTTCTTCAGAGTTCTACCAATTCTAGAATTTTCTAGGATCTATCATCTATCATGATCTATCGTGTTCATTGCGGATGATGGAAGAATCCATACTTCGACCGCCAGATTGCAGCGCCCTTCTCCCTAGAGGGGCTCCGCTACGGTTGGCACATTGACCCGGAGCCTTCCGATGACGGTGAGCCGGTCTTTGAGCAACCTGTGCTGGATCCCTGTGCGCGGTGCTTGTCTTCCGGAGGCACCGGTGGCTACTGAGCCCCGCGAAAAGTCGTGGTGTCTTTTCATGTCGTAGATCGATTTGTTTGTTGGTCTCATATTTTTCACTTGCTTTGCTTGCTTTTCTTTAAATAGTTTT
>CAMXCT020001369.1:5582-47529 GCA_947184155.2 Cladocopium goreaui
GAAAAAGGAGAGAGAAAGGAGAGAGAGAAAGGAGAGAGAATGAGAGAGAGAGAAGATGTGAAGATGAGAAGGTGTGAGAGAAGGTGTGAAGATGAGAAGGGTGTGAGAGAAGATGTGAAGATGAGAAGGGGTGAGAGAAGATGTGAAGATGAGAAGGTGTGAGAGAAGATGTGAAGATGAGAAGGTGTGAAGATGAGAAGGTGTGAGAGAAGATGTGAAGATGAGAAGGTGTGAGAGAAGATGTGAAGATGAGAAGGTGTGAGAGAAGATGTGAAGATGAGAAGGTGGGAGAGAAGATGTGAAGATGAGAAGGTGGGAGAGAAGATGTGAAGATGAGAAGGTGTGAGAGAAGATGTGAAGATGAGAAGGTGTGAGAGAAGATGTGAAGATGAGAAGGTGTGAAGATGAGAAGATGAGATACAGACCCCCACTATTGGAAGAACCCTGCGCTCAGACGCTCTCGGGAAAAATTGATGATAGAAATTAGTTTTTTGAACATATTTTGACATTTTTTTTTAAAAATAATTTTCATTCCAATACCTTGAAAAATGAACCGCTGAATGCTTTAAAACTGATTGTGGACAAAAATTGATGATAGAAATTAGTTTTTTGAACATATTTTGACATTTTTTTTAAAATAATTTTCATTCCAATACCTTGAAAATGAACCAGTGAATGTTTTAAAACTGATTGTGGATATATTTTTTTGAAAGAAATCATTTTTTTTTAAAAATCAAATTATTCAGCACATATGCACAATTTTAACATTTCAATATCTTACAAAAGCAGCCTTTCCGCCTTTCCAACAACGCGCGTGCGCGGAACCCCCATAGCTGGAGGCAGATGGCCTGAACTTAAATTCCCTGCGAATACCACATATTGAGAACTATCAGGTTCCCCGAGATCCAGTGCCAGCTCTCAGCCGGAAACCACAACGGGGTGTTACAACGGGGAGACACAACGGAAGAAAAACAACGGGAAAATGATGCAAAATGAGAAATGTTACTTTTATAGTTTTGTAAGATATTGAAATGTTAAAATTTGTGCAGATCTATCTATCTATTAAGATCTATTAAGTATGTATCTGTATATATAAATGTATGCATTTATATGAATGTTTTCCCCCCCAAAAAATCTACCAACAAAGCCATTTGTGGTACTTATTTTTTGACGGTAACATTTTGCAAAGAACCCCCCCTATAAAATGCATAATCCGTCTGCAACGTCTTGTGCCTCTCTATCATCTTTGATGCTGGGAAGGAAACTCTCTATAAAATGATAAAATAGGGAGCTCTGGAGGGGCATTTTATAGACGGCCAAGCCAGTCCTCTATAAAATGAGTCCCAGAACAGCATTTTATAGAGGTAAAGCATGTGCATTTTATTATAAAGGATCAACTTAGGGGTAGGTGGACCAAAAAACTGCTCCCTAAAGACTGCCTGCCGGCCGCGCCGGGCCCGAGTTGAAGCCCAGGTGGACCAAAGACTGCTCCCTAAAGACTGCCTGCCGGCCGCGGCGGCGGCGCAGAGAAGCCCAAGATCTGCAGAAACTCTGTCTCTTAAACATCTGCCTGCCGCGCCGGGCCGGCCAAATCAGTGCCAAAAAACAAAAAAAGCGCGCCTTTGGCGCGCCACTATAGCCATTTCTAGGCAAATATGTGCCGTTTTTTTCCTTCGCGCACGTTGCGCGCTCGAACCGCTTGCTTTTAGAAAATTTGGTCTTCTTGGATCGTGTTTTTTTGCGTTCGCGTTTTTTTCGGCACCGCTTCGGGCTGAAAAACCATGCTTTTTGCCTCTGTTTTCTACCATGGCAAAAACGCTTCAACAAGCAAAATCTTCAAACAAACATGTTGGCTATCCACATTTGCGGGCCCCGCGCGCCGACGTGGCCAAAAGTTCTGGCAAAAAATCGAAATAAAAATTTCGCGCTAGTTTCCCCCTTCCTAATGCCTCCCAAAGTGCACCTGATCTTCCTATGTTGCGGCCGCTGCTGTCGAAATTCGTCTCTTGCAATCCTCCTCCGTGAATTTTTTGCCCGCTCCGCCCCCCCCCTTTGAACCTCGAAAGCGCCGTTTTCGGCGTGATCTTACAACTTCGAAATTTTGGTCTTCAAATCAAAGGGTTTTGCCCCTGTTTTTGGGGCTGTTGGCCCAAAACGGCCGGTTAAAGCAAGCTCAAATGCAACGCGGTGACCAAAAACGCGTGCGGAAAATTTTGCGAGCGTTTGGTTCTGTTTTTAGCGCTGGAACGACCCCCTGTGGGGGGCCAAGAACTGTGTTTCAAACCGCTGCTTTCATTCGCTTGGTTCCGAATAACTCTTTGCCAAAACCCAGCCGAGCTTTTTCCGGTCACAGCCATTCTCATTCACAATGCTTGCGTCACCGAATGCGTGTTGAACACAATGATGCGGCATCTCTGCAACCAATCACATACGTCACCCAAGCAAGAGAATAGAAGAAGAATCAAAGTCACCCCCTTGATAGGGGGATGGGGGGTAGAAAACCCTAAGCCCGTGAAAGGTGTAAGTTTGGGCGGCTTGGGGTGGGCCACCGAATGCTAGCACGGCGCCTCCCCCCTTCGCCACATGACTCAGGGGGAGGCAGCCGTGGTACTGTGAAAACCCTAAACCCTAAACCCTAAAGTCAATGTGGGAAAAAATGGTTTTGGCGCCCTTGCATCACTCCGGCTGAAGAATTTAGACACACGGCCACCAAAAAAGAAAAAACATCATGCCAAAAGGGCGGCGTGACGTAACTGTGGCTTTCGGCCGGCCTTCTTTTTAGCTGGTGCCTGATGGTTAGTGGTTGGGCAATGTGAAACCGGAAGACATTGGGTATCAGATCATCCCCCTCCTGCTGATCTACTCTCATTCGATTCCAAGCCCCTCTCAACCTTCGCGTATTTTGCTGTAGTTTTAATCTTTGAATATGTAGCTGCAGGTACATAAAGATATATCAATTCATGTCCATTCTACATCGTTTTCAAGGGTCAAGCGAAGACTTTACTTTCAGTAAACCACGCGATTTCTAGACGGTGCAAAATTATCTGGGGTAAAAATTCAGTGTCCTCTTCGCGCTTTCTAGGCGCCGGGATCCGTGGGGCCCGGTAGGATCCCCCGACCCCTCTCAAGGCAGCTGCGCGGCCTTGAGCCAGCCTGGTGGACACCCGCGGGAGCACAGAGCCGCCCCCCGCCGCCCCCCAGGTAGGGAGCGACGCCGTGTGAATTCGGATTTCTTTTATGAAGTATCAGGAAAGGAATTGGATGGAGAAGTATAAAAGGTATCAGAGCCCGTTCTGTGCGATTCAAAATGAGATGTCCATGTGCATTTCGACTGCGCAGGCTCGCGCAAAGTGTGGGCCGCGGTCTTGGTCTGCAGCATTTTACCTGTGAATTCTCGCGTAAAATGGCTCTTGTGACATGCGCACGTGCATTTCGACTGCGCAGGCTCGCTCGCACTGTGGGTCGCGGGCATGGGATCCATCTGATTTGCGAAATTTTACTTGAGAATTCGCGCGTGACGTGGCTGTCTTGTGACATGTCCATGTGCATTTCAGCTGCTCAGGCTCGCGCAATGCGTGGGTCGCGGTCTTGCTATCCATCTGGTCTGCGGCCTCTTCTCGCGTAAAAAGGCTCTTGTGACATGTGCTGCGCAGGCTCGTACACACTGTGGATCTGGTTTGCGGATCTCCCTGGGTATAGAAACCAGTGGGTTGGTTACCGTGTTTGTAGGGTGCAATCTGCTGGTCCTGAGGGTCGAAGCCTACAGAAATGGCACCCAACCTCACAGCCTTCCCACTACAAAAGTGGGGCCCAGCCAGATAAGATTTCGCAAATGTTAATCCTACAAAAATGGAACTCACGGCCAAGAGGGTCAACATGTCGGCATCTGAATCCCAATCCAATTTTTGCCAACGTTGGATCCCACTTTTATAGAGATGCTCTTGCAAAGCGCTGGTTGACAGTTTTGTCCCCCCAGCCTTTCGACGCTTCTTCGCCCTCAAGCGAAAAACCATTCATGAATCTTTATGACCCCATGAACCCAAAAATACATGCTATCTTCTACTCGGTAAAATGGGCTATCTACAAAAGTTAGGGGTCTGAGGTACCAAGCTCCCATAGCATTTTGTAGAGGCCTCAAGGCCAGCATGTTTGTAGTGGAAATTGGCACGAGGATGTCTGCGGCATTTTACTTGAAAATTATCGCGTAAATGGTTTTGTGACATGTCCATGCACATTTCGATTGCGCAGCCTCTGACAAACTGCGGGTCGCGGTCTGGGGATCCATCTAGAGCGTGGTGTTTTCCCCCAACAGCATAAGTTAATGGGGTCTTCAGCGCAGAAAAGCTCCGGTGTGCACTGGTGCAGGCGCCGGTTCACATTCAAACGAAGTTCCGGAGAAGGTTCCAAAGGTTCCGGAGAAGGTCTGGGAGGCTTTGGTGCAGCCAGGTCAAGTTCAAACAGGGTTCCCAAGAAGGTTCCGGAGAAGGTTCCGGAGAAGGCCTGGGAGCCTTTGGTGCAGAGCCAGGTCCGGGTTTCGGAGAAAGTTCCGGAGAACTGGGAGGCGCTTTGGTGCAGAGCCAGGTCAGGTTCAACAGGGTTCTGGGTAAGGTTCCTGAGAAGGTTCCAGGAAGCGTTGGTGCAAAGCCAACTCAGGTTCAACAGGGCTTTGGAGAAGGTCTGGGAGGCTTTGGCGCAGCCAAGCCAGGTTCGCAACAGGTTCCGGAGAAGGTTCTGGAGAAAGTTCCGGAGAAGGCTCCGGGAGGCTCTGGTGCAGAGTCGGGTCAGGTTCAACAGGATTTGTGGGCATTTAATTCAGAGAAACCGAGCTTAGGTTTTTGGCTTCGCAGCATGCTTCAGAAAAATGTATAAAAATACATTCTTCGGTGGTGTCCCCAATAGCCGCAAGACTTTATTTTTACCCAATACCTTCTCCGGAACCCTGTTGAACCTGACCTGGCTCTGCACCAAAGCCTCCCAAACCTTCTCCGAAACCCTGTTGAACCTGACCTGGCTGCACCAAAGCCTCCCAAACCTTCTCCGGAATTTTCTCCGGAACCTTCTCTTCGGAACCTGTTGAACCTAACTTGGCTTTGCAACAAGGCTTCCCGGAACCTTCTCCAGAAACTTTTCCGGAACCCTGTTGAACCTGACATGGCTCTGCACCAAAGCCTCCCGGAAGCTTCTCCGGAACCTTCTCCGGAACCCTGTTCAACTTGATCTGGCTCTGCGCCAAAGCCTCCCAGACCCGGCTCTGCACCAAAGCCTCTCAAACTTTCTTCGGCACCAAAGCCTCCCGGAACCTTCTCCGGAACCTGCTTCGGAACCCTGTTGAACTTGACCTGGCTTTGCGCCGAAGCCTCCCAGACCTTCTCCCAAACCTTGTCCGGAAGCTTCTCCGGAACCCTGTTGAACTTGACTTGGCTCTCCACCAAAGCCTCCCTGACCTTCACCGGAACCTTCTCCGGAACCCTGTTGAACCTAATCTGGCTCTGCACCAAAGCCTCCCAAACATTCTCCGGGACCTTCTCCGGAACCCTGTTGAACCTGACCTGGCTCTGCACCAAAGCTTCCGCTCCGGAACCTTCTCCAGAACCTTCTCTGGAACCCTGCTGACCTGGCTCTGCACCAAAGCCTCCCAAACCTTCTCCGGAACCTTCTCCCCAACCTTCTCGGGAAATTTGTTGAATTTGACAAGCACTGCAGGCTTTTCGACCTTCTCTGGAATCTTCCCAGGAACCATCCCCAGAACCCTGTCGAACCTGACCTGGCTCTGCACCAAAGCCTCCCAGACCTTCTCCGGAACCTTCGGAAGCTTCTCCGGGACCTCGTTGAATCTGACCCGGCGCCTGCACCGATGCACACCGGGGCTATTCTGGGCTGAAGACCCCATTAGCTTACTACGCAGCTGGGGAAAAACTGCTCATGAAACCTTGCGGCTGTTGGGTTAAATTCTCGCAAAAAATGGCTCTTGTAGTGTTTCGTTGATCAATGTGCTTTTCATGTTGCCTCCTTGTCGTGCACGATCTTTTTGTCACAGCTTAATGCAAGTCACGCCGCGCAGGCACAGAGATGCAAAAGAAAGCGCAGGCTCGCACAAAATGTGCAGCGGTCTTGGTCTGCGGCATTTTACTTGAAAATTCTCGCATAAAATAGCTCTTGTGACATGCCCATGTGCATTTCGACTGCGCAGGCTCGCACAAACTGTGGGTCGTGGTCTTGGGATCCGTCTGCGTTCTGGCGCGTTGCATGGCTCAAAGGCGGACACGCAACCCGCAAGAAGATAGAAAAGTCAATTCCTGGTAAAGCAGTGGTAAATGACCTGACATGCTAAATTCTCGTGGGCCACACTGACAATGGTTCAGAATTGCAATCCTTACTAATTGCAGCCGGCACAAACCCCTTGCGGTATTTTGCTCTGCGACGCTGTTGGCACGATTTATCATCTTTGCAGGTCAAGCTCACTTGGATGTTTGACGCGTGGTGATTAAGTCATGTGCACACATGCCCTGAAGGAAAGCCAGCTGTTGCACCCTGATGCGCCCTGAGGGCCACGGGCTTCTTTGCCTCCTGGCCTTACACTTTTACGTGAAATTCCTGCGCTCCAAAGCCTGCAGCCGGCGCCTTCGGAGTTCTTCAATTGGTACAGAAGGGACAGACGCTGGAGCTTGCGTTGAATGCCTGAGCACCCACGCAGCTGTAACCAAAACAAGGGTCCAAAAAAGAGGCATCCCAGAATCACGCAAAATATCCAAGTAAACAACCAGTGCAGTTGGCGGCAGGGCCCTGGAGTCAAACACGAAAACGGAATACGGTGGCATCTGCAGAGATGTTGGATCCCCCTTCTTTAAGAAGATCTGCCGCGGCCTCTGGTCAGGGAAGGGCGTGTTCAACTGAATATGTTGCGCAGCGTGATTTGGCAAGTCAAACACGGCAATGGGTTCCAGCTGCACCACCTGCAGAGTCGGAGCTGGATTTCGGAGGGTCAAAATTGATCTCTCAGTGGACCAAGCCGCCCAGCCATATATTTCGCCTCTAGCTGGATCTCCTCCAAACCACTGAACATCCACCATGGTATCTACGCAGCTTGATGCCCATAACGCAGCTTCGGCGAGGTCATCCCAGTTATCACTTTGAAGCAGAGCTGGTGTCACATAGAGCTCTTGCAGCATGGCCCCTGATCCGAAGGCGGAGCGCACTTCGTGTTTGAAGGGATCGCGCGATGAACCACCTGCATCGACGCCAGCAATGCCACCAACACTGCTCATTGGGCCCCCCCCGGCTGCATTCAAGTCCCAAGCGTCTTTGGCGAAGATAATCCCGTGGATCATGAGTGAATTAAGGGGAAAAAGCGGTGATTCCTTCACAACATTTTTGTAAACCATGGCATCACGGTAGCTTATCCACCTTTCGCGCGCAGGACCGTCAGGCCCTTCGAAGTAATGATCGTGGCCCCTCCTCCACACAGTGTCGGAGTGCAGAAGCCAGAAGGGCGATGGCCAAGCACCAGTTGAAAGGTTGATAAAAATGTCGCTGCTGACTGTGCGGAGAGCAGCTATCAATGCAACAGCAGAATCAAAGTCTTCCTGCAAAGTCTCTGGCATCCCAGATGGGTTACCAATTCCATCAAGTTTCAAGAGCCTAGCTCCGCGCGCAATCCATCTCAGAAGGACAGCTTGAAAATGCACAAAATATTCTTTAATGCCAAGTCCCAAGTATGCAGATTGAACCCCTGGATCAAAGCAAACGTCTGCATCTGGATCTTGCACATTCGACAGGTCAACTCCAGGGGGGCTTACCTGTGAGGCCGTGTGCCAGCATTCCAAATGATCTTTGCAATCGTTGTTGCTTTGGCACCTGCCTTCTCCTTCGCCGCACGGTGTGGTTGCTGAGCAACCTTCTCCTTGATCCCGAAGCCTTGCAGGGATCCGCTCCCTGACCTCTTCACGCACTGGAATCCCAGCCTGCCGAGCTGCGCTGATTCGCCGCTGCCTGGCAAACAAGAATCTTTGCATTGGCCTTCCTGGGCCTTCCCTCACAACACTCCATGTCACACCAAGGCGGCTTATGGTGTCTGGGCTCCCCAACTAGCCGCCGCACTTTTTCTAGCCGATTCTAGCCTTCCTTTCCCGTATGAGCAAAGGATAGTAAAGGAGCCAAGAACAAAGAAAGGCTGACTTAAAACAAAGCTTTCCATTGGAAGTTGCCAGGATGTTGTCAGGGGTGTAGCCAAGAGATGATGGCAGTGCGGCATGAGCGCCACACCAAGCGCCCCTTTCTACAGCCACATGACAAACGGGCGCGGGCGCGTTCAAATGCATCACTATAGAGGTTTGCCCAGGTGCGGCATTGTATGTTAGATGCCAAACCATGCCAAACCCTACCAGGTCTAGAACAGCGCTCAATCCCATATATGGTGGCGGAGCACAAGCATATCCTGCTGTTTGGTTTTCTCAAGTGTTTCCACGTGCTTTTTCTTCCTTGGTTCTGTCCCGTTTTCCTTGTTTCCTCCTCTTCCCTTGTCTCATGCTCCAGCTACAGACAAGCTTGCCCGCAGACATCGGAAGAACTATAGGTCACGCTGCGGGTGATTTTGAGCCTCGTAGTGACTTGTCACATCATGGATATCTGTGAAGTGAAGGAAGTTAAGAGCGCTGCATCAAGAGCATGTAGTTCCAACAGAAAGTTCAGCGTGTGGCATCAAGAGCGAGTTGGAAGTGCCAAGAGGAAGTCAAGAGCATGACATCAAGAGAGTGGAGTTCCAAGAGAATGTCAGTGCGTAGCATCAAGAGCGTGTAGTTCCAAGAGAAGGTTCAGAACATAGCATACCTAGAGCTTGTTTGAAATTCCAAGCGGGAGCAAAGAGCGTAGCATCAAGAGCCTGAAGTTCCAAGAGCGCGCTAAGTTTGTAGCATCAAGAGCGTGCACTTCCAAGAGAATATTCAGAGCGTAGCATCAAGAGCGTGCTCGAAACTAGACGAAGGATGGCCCGAGAGCGTAGAGGAGCAGGGTCTTCTGTTGTTAGTATTGAGACACTATATTACAAGACAATATATTAAAGATGTATTATAGGCAGGCGGGACAAGTAGTATCAAGACAATATATTACAAGTACACGACACTAGTTTGCATCGTATCCTTCCTATTGATTTTCACACACAGAACCTTTTACACACAGACGCTTTTGCACACAGGAGCTTTTACATACAGAGACTTTTACACACAGACGCTTTTACACACAGACGCTTTTACATACAGAAGCTTTTACACACAAACGGTTTTACACACAGAAGGTTTTACACACAGACACTAGGCACTTTTACACACATCGGTTTTTACACACAGATGCCTTTACACACAGACACTTTTACACGTACACACTTTTACACGCAACACTTTTACATACAGACACTTTTACACACAGACGCATTTACACACAGACGCTTTTACACACAGAAGCGTTTACACACAGACGCTTTTACACACAGAAGCTTTCAGACGCCTTTACACACAGACACTTTTACACGCAGACACTTTTACACCCAAACACTTTTACATACAGACACTTTTACACACAGGCACTTTCACACACAGACGCATTTACACACAGACGCTTTTGCACACAAAAAACGTTTACGCACAGACGCTTTTACACACAGAAGCGCTTTACACACAGAAGCTTTTACACACAGACGCTTTTACACACAGACGCTTTAAACACAGACGCGTTTACACACAGAGACTGTTACACATAGACGCTTTTACGCACAGACACTTTTGCACGCAGACACTTTTACACACAGACACTTTTACACACAGACGCTTTACACACACAGACGCGTTTACACACAGAGACTTTTACACACAGACGCTTTACACACACACAGACGCGTTTACACACAGAGACTTTTACACACAGACGCTTTTACACACAGAAGCTTTCACACACAGAAGCTTATACACACAAACACTCTCACACACACAGAGGCTTTCACACACAGACCCTTTTACACACAGAAGGTTTTACACACAGACGCTAGACACTTTTACACACATAGGCTTTTACACACATAGGCTTTTACACACAGACGCCTTTACACACAGACACTTTTGCACGCAGGCGCTTTTACACGCAAACACTTTTTACATACAGACACTTTTACACACAGGCACTTTTACACACAGACACATTTACACACAGACGCTTTTGCACACAAAAAACGTTTACGCACATACGCTTTTACACACAGAAGCGTTTACACACAGACGCTTTTACACACAGAAGCTTTTACACACAGACGCTTTTACACACAGACGCTTTTACACACAGACGCTTTTACACACAAAAGGTTTTACACACAGAAGCTTTTACACACAAAAGGTTTTACACACAGACACTAGGCACTTTTACACACAGACCCTTTTACACACAGATGCCTTTACACACAGACACTTCTACACGTACACACTTTTACATACAGACACTTTTACATACAGACACTTTTACACACAGATGCATTTACACACAGACGCTTTTACACACAGAAGCATTTACACACAGACGCTTTTACACACAGAAGCTTTTACACACAGAAGGGTTTACACACAGACGCTAGACACTTTTACACACATAGGCTTTTACACACATAGGCTTTTACACACAGACGCCTTTACACACAGACACTTTTACACGCAGACACTTTTACACTCAAACACTTTTACATACAGACACTTTTACACACAGGCACTTTTACACACAGACGCATTTACACACAGACGCTTTTGCACACAAAAAACGTTTACGCACAGACGCTTTTACACACAGAAGCGTTTACACACAGACGCTTTTACACACAAAAGCTTTTAGACACAGACGCTTTTACACACAGACGCTTTAAACACAGACGCGTTTACACACAGAGACTGTTACACATAGACTTATGAAATCCAATCTAGCCACAGCCCCTGTGGGCAAAAATGTATGTCAAGTAGCTCAAAATGTATGTTTGAAAATGTATGTGAAAACCAGGCCTGGGACAGGTACCCACAGGATGTGTATGTCTCCTGGTATGTATACATGCTATATACTATGTTAAAACTATTTACTATATACTTACTAAACTACTTTGTTTAACTGTTAACCATCAGTTGACATAACCGATGGACCAACTCTTTCATAGCAATGATACTTGACATGGCATGTTGCCATGTATGATATATGATATACTATTAAATACTATATACATATATACCATGCTTCAAATATGACTGCTTGCACACCCAAGACGCTACAGGGTCACTACAATATCACTTGTCGTATGTTGTATGTGGAGAGGTCAGAAGCTTTTGCCCCTTTGATAATCTTTATACTTGTAGCGTGAAACTTTTCAATCTGCCTAATTGAACCTATCAGGCTCTTGGGGTGTACCAGTGTACCACTACCGATGTATCAATGTATTAGTATCAGTACAATGTATCAGCGCAATGTACCTGGCATCTGGCCTACCAGGTCTACCAGACTACCAGGCCCCACCTACCAGGCCCAACCAGGCCCTACCAGGACCTACCAGAACCCAGCCCTACCCGGCCTGGGCCTCCCAAAAGACCACACGCTGGATCACATACTTTTTTGGCAGCCCCCAAAAACATCTCCAAAACAACATACTTTTTTTGACACACATTTGAAAAAGCAAAAACATACATTTTACACTGTAAAATGTATGTTTTCCTTGAAATCGCCAAAAATTGGCAAAAAATGCATCAAAATCTTGCCTTCCAACAGCTGACCTAAAATGTATGTTTTTGACTCTGGGGCTTAAATTTCAGGCTTGGAACCTTGAAATTTCATTCCAAAATTGAAAAAACATACATTTTACAGTGTAAAATGTATGTTTTTGAATTTGGGGCTTCAATTTCAGGCTTGGAATCTTGAAATTTCATTCCAAAATTGGAAAAACATATATTTTACAGTGTAAAATGTATGTTTTGGACTCTGGTGCTTAAATTTCAGGTTTGGAACCTTGAAATTTCATTCCAAAATTGAATTACTCTACTTCGTGTGATCCCCACCATGACATGTCAGGACGTATATTTGGACATATATTTAGTATATTCTGACATCCTATCTGACATATATTCTGGCATTCTATCTGGCATATATCCTGACATTCCACCTGGCATTCTATCTGGCAGTCTATCTGGCATTCTATCTGACATATTTTCTGATATTTCATCTGACATATATTCTGGCATTCTACCTGTCATTTATTCTGACATATATTCTGGCATTCTATCTGGCATTATATCTGACATATATTTTGGCATTCTATCTGACATATATTCTGGCATATATGTTGGCATTCTATCTGGCATTATATCTGACATATATTCTGACATTCTATCTGGCATTCTATCTGGCAGTCTATCTGGCATTCTATCTGGCATTCTTTCTGGCATTCTTTCTGGCATTCTATCTGGCATTCTATCTGGCATCCTATCTGACATTATATCTGGCATTCTATCTGGCATTCTTTCTGGCATTCTTTCTGGCATTCTATCTGGCATTCTATCTGGCATCCTATCTGACATTCTATCTGGCATTCTATCTGGCAGTCTATCTGACATTCCTACATGAGGTCCGGCAGGGAACACTTGGCGTGGATACTCGCAGTTGAGGTCCGGCAGGGAACACTGGGCGTGGATACTCGCAGATGAGGTCCGGCAGGGAACACTGGGCGTCGGTGGTCGTGGTTGAGGTCCGGCAGAGAACACTGTGGATCGCGGGTCGCAGTTGAGCAAGGACGACGAGGACGACGAGGACGAGGAGGACGACAAGGACGACAAGGATGACAAGGAGGACGAGGAGGACGAGGAGGAGAGGAGGAGGAGGAGAGGAGGACGAGGCAGGAGGAGGAGGCAACTGACATAAAATCTAACAACCCTCACCTGGCAGGCGGTTTGATTCTGGGGCTTCAATTTCAGGTTTGGAACCTTGAAAATTCATTCCAAATTGGAAAAAACATACATTTTACAGTGCAAAATGTATGTTTTTGACTCTGGGGCTTCAATTTCAGGTTTGGAACCTTGAAATTTCATCCCAAAATTGAAAAAACATACATTTTACAGTGCAAAATGTATGTTTTTGACTCTGGGGCTTCAATTTCAGGCTTGGAACCTTGAAATTTCATTCCAAAATTGAAAAAACATACATTTTACAGTGTAAAATGTATGTTTTTTACACAATTGGCATGATCCAAACATGCTTTTTCACAAAACAAGCCCTGAGCCAAGAACATACATTTTATAGTGTCACATGTATGTTTTTGACTCTGGGGCTTCAATTTCAAACTTGGAAATCTTAAAATTTCATTCCTCTGGGGCTTGAATTCCAGGTTTGGAACCTTGAAATTTCATTCCAAAATTGGAACAACATACATTTTACAGTGTAAAATGTATGTTTTTGACTCTGGAGCTTCAATTTCAAGTTTGGAACCTTGAAATTTCATTCCAAAATTGAAAAAACATACATTTTACAGTGTAAAATGTATGTTTTTGACTCTGGGGCTTCAATTTCAAACTTGGAAATCTTAAAATTTCATTCCTCTGGGGCTTGAATTCCAGGTTTGGAACCTTGAAATTTCATTCCAAAATTGGAACAACATACATTTTACAGTGTAAAATGTATGTTTTTGACTCTGGAGCTTCAATTTCAAGTTTGGAACCTTGAAATTTCATTCCAAAATTGAAAAAAACATACATTTTACAGTGTAAAATGTATGTTTTTGACTCTGGGGCTTCAATTTCAGGTTTGGAACCTTGAAAATTCATTCCAAATTGGAAAAAACATACATTTTACAGTGCAAAATGTATGTTTTTGACTCTGGGGCTTCGATTTCAAGTTTGGAACCTTGAAATTTCATTCCAAAATTGAAAAAACATACATTTTACAGTGCAAAATGTATGTTTTTGACTCTGGGGCTTCAATTTCAGGCTTGGAACCTTGAAATTTCATTCCAAAATTGAAAAAACATACATTTTACAGTGTAAAATGGATGTTTTTGACTCTGGGGCTTAAATTTCAAGTTTGGAACCTTGAAATTTCATTCCGAGATTGAAAAAAATACATTTTACAGTGTAAAATGTATGTTTTTCCGATTTTGGACCTTCAGAACATTGCAAAAACATACATTTTACAGTGTAAAATTGTGTTTTTTGATTTTCAAGAGGCCCCAGAAAAAAGTATGTCGTTTTAGAGGTGTTTGGGTGAGTGCCCAAAAATGTATGTCGGGGCTATGTTGCCCCCAGGCCCCAGAACCCTTTCAGAATCACTTTTTGAAACTTTGGACCTCCTGGTCAAGTGGGAATCTTGGAATCTTACAACCAATAAATAGTGGTGGTTTGATTTGTTCACTCAAAGCGGTTCTGGTTAAGAATCCAAAACGTATGAGATAGGACATATGACATCAAAGATATAATAAGATATATATATATATATAGATATATATATATATACATACATTTAACAATCATTACCTGTAATTCTCCTACCTCCTACCTTTTGGGCAACTAAAAGGCCAGTACCTGCACCTGGGTACCCAGTGCCATTCCCAAATGCAGGGTATATGGTTTGCGGATACTGATGTTACATACTATTCCTGCTAGCTGCAACCTGCTGCCTTCACTATCAAACTTCCAACTGTCAACGCAAATTTTTCTGTCAAAGGAATAAAAACAAATATGGGGCTACGGCTATGGCAGCGGCAATCAGGTGAGCTCTCAGTGACTGCAAATGAAATGCTGAAATTCATTGACCTTTGAAGGTGCCCTTAAACAACATATGAAAACACATTGGTTTCATATGTGAACCCTGAAAACACGTATACAAAGACATTCGCTTTATAAGACAACCCTCAAAATCTTAAAAAATAACATACTTTTTTCACATAGGGAAAACATACTTTTTTCTCCTTAATTGTGGGACTGCCTCTCTGGCTGGCTGGAACTCATAAACATAGACGCTTTTACACACAGACACTTTTACACGCAGACGCTTTTACACACAGAAGCGTTTACACACAGACGCTTTTACACACAGAAGGGTTTACACACAGATGCTTTTACACACAGACACTTTTACACACAGACACTTTTACACACAGACGCTTTACACACACAGACGCGTTTATACACAGAGACTTTTACACACAGACGCTTTTACACACAGAAGCTTGTACACACAGAAGCTTTTACACACAAACACTCTCACACACACAGAGGCTTTGACACACAGAAGCTTTTACACACAGACGCTTTTACACAGAGACTTTTATACACAGAAGCTTTTACACGCAGACGCTTTCACACACAGACACTTTTACACAAAGACTCCTTTACACACAGAAGCTTTTACACACAGAAGCTTTCACACAGACTCCTTTACACAGAGGCGCTTTTACACATTGAAGCTTTTACGCACAGACACTTTCACACACAGAGACTTTTACACACAGAATATTTTACACACAGACACACGCTTTTCTTTTACACACGCGCACGCACTTTCACACACAGAGGCTTTCACACACAGACGCTTTTACACACAGACGCTTTTACACACAGACGCTTTTACACATAGAAGCTTTTACACACAGACTCCTTTACACACAGACGCTTTTACACGCAGAAGCTTTTACGCACAGAAGCTTTTACACACAAACACTCTCACACACACAGAGGCTTTTACACACAGACTCCTTTACACACAGGCGCTTTTACACACAGACGCTTTTACACACAGACCCTTTTACACACAGACGCTTTTAAACACAGACACTTTTACACACAGAAGCTTTTACACACACACACACACTAGACAAGAATGGATCATTATATGATCCGGCAGGAACTGAATCCTGAAACATGCAGATTACAAATGAAACAACGAAAATAACGATGCACCCTACGAGTAATAGAAGTTCTCCTGAATGGTTTCCATGGCCAAGACCGTCATCAAAATAAATAAATGAATCGGCGACGTGGTTTAGATAAAATAATCCAAATACATCGGCGACAGGTCGGCGAAATAATCCAGAAAATCAAAATTAGTGTCGGCGACATGGTTTCGGCGAAAAACTGAGGAAGGTTCTGATGCATAAAATACAGATTGTGGCAACCGTGGAGAAATAAAATCATGGTGTTGGGGTACTTGGCTTAGCCCCTCGCCATTCACACGCAATGATTGCAAAATAATGAATACGACAGCTTGTTCAACAGTTCAAAAAATTGCAGGTACGTTTTCACCCCCATGCTGTCTGGTCTTCGTTGGCCAGGACAGACAGTCATGGGTTCCTGGCCCCCTGCAAATGTAAAAAGGTTAGAATGAAAGAAGTTTTACATCTGTTCAGATGTTACACACACACACACCCCGCATGTAGCGGGGTTTGATTATTTTGGAAGAACATCGCTGATGAGGTCTGCAGAGCCAATCAAATCGAGTAAGGCTACACGGTGCTAGTGTACATCGCCGCAGTCTTTCACTCAGAAGGGATAGTCTCTTCGAGTTGGAGTATTTGGATAGCGTCACGGAAGCTCATGCCTTCAACCATCCTCCACGTGTTGTTGATCTCCCCGGATGCCGTAGCGTCGGTCAAAGTGGTTGAAAGTTGCTTGGCCAGCTCCTGGATCTTCGTAGTTGAGCGGGTTGCATCCGTAAGAGAAGTGGTCTCAATGGGGACATTGTGAAAAGGATGATGCCCGTGTACTAGAGGAATTTCAAAGTGGTGGCGCCAATAATCCGCAGTTCGCAGGGACCACTCCCAATTGCCCGAAAGGCCATAAAAGTAGTGCTCGGGATCACGACATTTGGAGAGCCCCGACATAGGGATCTCTTCGATGAATAACTCCCTGGTGTTGTTGGAGTGGGTGATGATCTTGAATTGGATCTGGTGGACCACGCGTGATGTGAAGTGAGCACCCTGAAAGAAGTTGTAGGTAGGACTCGGCTCAGTCGGGAAAGGAACATCAGGATGTGCAGGGCCTGAGTATGTATCGGTATGGGCCGTGGTTCCGATGTCGTTGGTTGTAGTTGCAACTGCCGAAGGTGCCGAGGTGGTCGAGGGCGTAGGTGCGGGGGCGGTAGAGTGACATAGTTCAGAAGCTTAGCCCCCTGACACTGGTTCAAGGGCAGTGGGGGCAAGTCCACGGTTAGAATTGGAAGGCCAACCCAAGCCCGCCACGGTAGCGTCACGTTTGTGCTCCATGGGTGAGACGGTCAGAAAATGCGTCAAGTGGTACAACTAAAAGCTGAGGAATCAGGAGAATAGATAAATAAATAGGCCGAGCCAGAGAATAATAATAGTAATATCCAATGGTCAATCCTATTGTTCTGAATCCACGGAAAGAGCAGTGCATGGAACCTATAATGGTGGAAATGAATCGAAAGCTAAACTTCCAAAAAGTCGGTCTCGTCAATAGAGTGTCATGGATGAAAAGAAAGGAACAAGTCGGGCATTTTCCTGTTCGCCAGTGAAACACATCAGGGTAGGATAACTCCAGGGCTGACTTTATGGCATCTCAGACGTAACACGAACGGTTGTGAGGTACCTGGTACGAGCAAAGTGGATTCGATGTAGTTGTACTGCCGAAGTCGCCAGTCAGGACGGTATTCTTCCAAAAGCTGCAAGATCGTCCAATCAAGGGGAACTTGGAATGCATCACCTTCCAGATCGCAATAGCGAAACTCCAAATGTGTATGGTCAAACTGGATGTCCCATTGGGACCGCAATCTTGTTGTAATGGCGGGACGTAGGTCGCGAATGGGAAGAATGCATGCTTCAATTGGATCCAACTGGCGTGACCAGGTAAAAAGAGCTTCAAGTTCGCCGGCACTGACATTTTTGAAATTGGAATTGGCAAGAGCCATGTAGAGTTCACGGTCAGGTTCACTACGGTGTGTCAGCTCCTGTAAAGGAGAAAAGTCAACTAACAACAGAATAGGTCTGTTTGGAGGAGGGTCCACATCACCAGGAAGGCCTCGGTGTCCGGCAAGCCATGCAGCAGTTCGGGGACCTTGTGGTGTATTAACCCTGGATGTAGCGCGATATGGGTGAGGGCGAGAAGAATGAGCCATGGCGTCGAGGATCAAGCGTAAAGCGTAAAGCCCAAGCTGCAACATCAAATACGATAGTGATCAAAGAATAAAGCCCACAATCAAAACATGAAGGAAGACGGTGTACTTAGTGAATAGTCACGTATTGACGTTGAGTCACTGTTCTTTTTTCATTCCGCAAAATGATGTGGTGTGTTATACACTGGAGTCGGACATATCCATCGGGCCAGGGTCGTTCGCATCCAGTGGACAATGTATATGGTGAGTAGGGGCGGTAGGGCGATTGGAATGTAAGGTCCGGTGAAAAGTTGTCGATGGTGAAGAAGGTGGTGTAGATCTCCATGGTGGCCAAGATAAAGAAATAGTGGTACCTTGTGAGTGGTGTTGGGCCGAACGTCCCCAGCATGACTGTAAAATGTGAAGCTGGTCCGGTATCGCTTCGTACGGTTGGGAGACATAGACATTGGTGTGTGCAGGATGTGGGAGAACAGGAACGGAAGTTGCCGTAGAGGATGATGATTGGATGGGTACATCGTAGTATTGGCGCCAATGGTTAGCCGTAGTGCGTAGGGTGGCACGATCGCTGGTGAGGTGCATGTTCTCCAAAAATGTTTCCACTGGTTTCCACGTTTCAATACCATCGAGTGTCCTTTCCACGATCCAAAGTTCATCAGGACGAGACGACAAGGGATAGCTCAGCTTCTTGATGAATACGGAATGAACGGTTGTAGAGGTTGGAATCATTCTAGCCGCCCTGGGAATATACGATGCCGAAGTAGGATCATCCGGTGGGAGATGTGGGTCTGGGCCATGTACGGATGTAGGTGAGGAGCGGGTTGGAACCAGTCGAGCAGCATCATCAGTGGCGGGGGTCGTCATGTACAGAAGCAGCAAAATGACATCGAAAAGAACTGAACTGAAGCCGAAATTCCGTTGGAAGAAGTCCATAATAAGCTAACTAACCACGAGAAGCACAATATAGGAACCATGAGAAATAAGGGAGACAAAAAAGAAGGCCAATATCAAGGCGGGGGACTTCACGACTAGGCTTTTTTCTTTTTCTCCTAGACGTGAGCGAATCAAGGTTATATCTCGAAAGCTAATCACGCGGCAGTCTTAGTGTATCGGGTGGCCGTGACGAATGGATGCCCTCGAGGAATCACTTGAAGATGGACAGCGAAGCCTGTGTCTTGTGGATCTGGATGGGGTGTCAGCAACAAAGGTGAACACTCACGGTTCGTGAAGGCATCGAGATGTTGATGAGTTTTCCAAGACGGGTAGAACCAGTTCAAAATGTCCAGGATAGAATGGGGGAGGTCATCAAGCATCTGAGCCCCTTGATCGGTGTCGATCATCATGTAGAAATCTGTCGCCTGTAGGTGTATCGACCATCGTTGTAGAAGCGTGTCCGTAACCACTGTTTTGAGGTCTGAAACGAAATGACTGCGGGCGTAATCAGGGTAGATCACCTTGAAAGTCTGGAACAGGCTGTCATATACGTCGGTGGAGAGGTTGCCCGCGACCTTGGGGGCCAAGATGTTGTAGTATGGGTTTCTGGCGGCAAGTTGCTGCATAGGCTTCAGGTCCAATTGGAAAATAACCGGTCGATGGGGTGTAGAAGGCGGAGAGGTCCGGTTGGTTGGGTGCTGAAAAGGCGAAGAACCCATAGCGGAAGACGGTGCCCTTGTTGGAGAGCGTGATCGTCGGGTAGGAGAGATCCTGTCGTGGGCCATAGCTCGCTGTTGACAATATCGATCCAGGTGAATGCGGAGAGACATAGTAAACGGCTGGCGGTGTGTATAATATGGAAGTTCCAGGTTCAAGTTGAGCAACCATGCCAAACAGGTTGTGATAGTGAAAAAGTATAGGTCGAGGTAAAACAATACAAGGACATCAAGAAGAAAAATGGATACCCAGGAGTTTGGGAGGTGAAAATGTTACACGGTCCCGCGAGACATCTTTTTCTTGTTTACGCGTAGCCGTTGGTCAGCCCAGTTTGTCTTTGATCTTATTCCACATAGAGCGGACGTCTTCCTCCGATTTGCCCATCTTGGTCGAGATCACCCGCCATGAAAATCGAGACTTCTCGTCCGCCTTCAAGGTGCGAAGTTTCTGTTTGTCTTCAAAGGTCCAGATTGACAGTGGACTCGAGGAACGGGATCGGGATGTCAGGTCGGCGACGACGTTTTGTAGGCGCTTTGGGAACTGCTTTGGCCTTCTGTTTGCGGTTCGGAGGTGATGGTGTGGTGGTTGAAAGCTTCAAGGGTGCAGGTAGGACTTCAGGTGACGGGGCAGCAACGTGGTGATGTGGTTCAGGAAGATGGGTTTCCAAGAGTTCATCCATAAGTGTCTCTTCCTCAGCGATGTCCGGCGAAGGGATGTCGGCATTGTCAATGAAGGCGTTGGTCCGATCCGAGTAGTGCGGTCGTAGCCCATCGGGTTGATTCCATACGTCTGTGCTGGGAAGAGGGGTAGGTTCAATGTTGGGAATGAGAGTAGGAGGAAGTAACGCCATTGCTCGATGTAGTAGAAGATAAGCATGGTGAACATCATGAAGAAATTGAAGAAACACTGGTTCTTGAATCGGGATTGAAGTTGTAGGAGACGAAGATGCCATCACGAAGCGTCAAATATGGCCCAAGGTACAAATGAAAACGAGTTTGAGGGTGAGCCAGCTGAGAAAGCAATACACCGACATCGGGTAAAATAAATAAATAAAGTGTGGATAGAAGAGGTGAGACGTTCAGCAGGATGTGAAACGTGAGACGTAAGCACAGGGTTCCGGGCTGCACTGGATTTTACCACAATGAAGAGGTGTGCAAATATTGACGGATCGGCTTGGCAGCGGCAGCTAAATCGGATTCGCAAAAACCTGCTGCTCTGTACAAACGGTGCAATGCGGCAAAACCTCGTGTTCGTTCGTGCGCAGGGTGCGCACATTTGGCGACCAGAAATAATCGTGAAACAAAACCCGAAAGTTGAACGGCAAGAGGTGATGCGGAGAATGGTGCCATGACCTGGTTGAAGTCGCGCGGAGGGCTGTAGCGAAGGGCGAAAGGCTCGAACTCGATGCAAAAGCCCAAGAACTCCTGGTCCGGTTCCGTTTCCAAAATGATTGGGTGGCCGTAGAACTCCGGGTGAAGGAAATTGACAAAGCAGATTTCGTAGTCCCACGAAGGATCCGACAAACACAGTCTGTTGTCAACATAGCGAAGGAGGCGAGCTGTAAGATCCATGGTAGTCAGGGTAGTACGGTAGGTTCGGTACCAGATTTCTTCAGAAAGTGCGACGACCATCATGCACAACGCCGGACTCAGTGGGGAGCCCATAGGAGAGCCACGGATTTGTTCGAAAACAGAAGTGCCGATGGAAAATTGGGTCATCTTCAAGGACATAAGGATGATGCGTTCAATGTCACGAATGAAGATCTTCCTGGTCACATTGAGTGTACGACATGTGCGGCCTTTGACTACATCGCCTGTGGTATTGCCAGGGGTTGCCTTCACGGAATTGACCTCGTCGGGGTCGGTACTCATGAGGGTCGAGAGGAATTGCAAAGTCAGTCGCCAGCTAGCAATAAAGCGGTCAGTGTCAATACTTGTGAAAAAACCAGCAAGATCTTGGTTGTGTATACGCGGAGTGGGGAACGAATCGAAGTCGGTGTCCTTGAGGAGCTTGATGAGATCGAATACATCACCTTTTGCCAGGTTGTGGGGGAACGCTTGGGGCAGGAGATTGTAGATCAGTTTGGCGATGCAGTTCAACATGGGCCGGAAAGGTGCAGTGAAGAAGCTAACAATGGGTCGTCCAGCTCGAAACTGTTTCTTCCGCTTGGGCAGGACGTAGGCGTTCGGTAGGTCTCGTCCAGCACCAAGGGCCCAGGGGTATGCCTTGCCAAATTGGTGAGTGATCTCGGCGATGGTCTTCTCGATGATGTCATTTGGGCTGTTCTCCAGTTTCCGAAATACCAGCGGATCGGCAAAGGTGGTGGTGAGGCACTGGAAGTAGAGTACGGGGCAGTAGATTCGTAGGGATGTGGCTCGCTTGTCCTCGTTGTGGAAGATGGCGTCTGGAAAGAGGTGTTTGAAGCGTACGATGTCTTTGTGCGTAATGTGGTTGTGGAGGGCGTGGTAGTGGGAGTGAATAGAACGGTGCCAAAGTTCATCAAGATGGGTCTTTTGTAATGAGGGGAGTGAGTTCCGGGTAGTCCACGTCCGCAGAGCAAGGCGAAGGGATATCTGAATTTCTTTGGAGGGTGGGAAGATTTTGTTTTGAAGTGAGCCCGTTGCTATGGATTTGTGGGGGCCTTCATCGAAATGTAGGTTGTCGCCCTCCAGGACCAAGTGGTGATCAGATTGATGATGATGAAGAGCATGAGGTCGTAAAGAGTCACAGGTACACTTTGGGGTCTCGCCATCAGCCCATTTGGTAGCGGCTTCTTTGTGGTTGCACAAGCTGTCCATAACCGACGGGAACTTGGTGAAGACAATCCCGGTGGAAGGAGTCTGCAATGTTGTGTTGTAGCATCGGGTTCGATGGACATGGGAAGTGAGCAACTGTCGAAGGTCGCGAGTCCAATTGGGGGCGAGTAGCCAAGGTGCACGAAGGGGAACCGGTTTTCGGACTCGCTTGGCTTTCCAGAAGGTCAAGGCCCGGTCAATGGCATTGATTGCGTACGACCTCTGAGGTTCTCCAAGATTGTTGGCAAGGCGTCGAATGAAATAGCATCCTTGGGCGCCGAGTTCATTTGATCGAAGTCTCTTCTCCATGTGGAAGCGTCGGACGGAGTTGCTGCCCAAATCCTGGATGATCTCCCAGAGTTGTACTCGTCGATGGAAAAGAGGACTATGAAGAGCGTGTCGAAGATGCTGGGGTGTAGATTGCCCACGGAGTTTCCGCCACAAAGAAAATGCTCCAAATTGCCGGGAATTGGAAAATTTGGTACGCGAAATGAGTCCCTTGCGGCAATTGAAAAACTGGTAAATGAACGGAGTATTCAATCGAGGTTGCCATAATTGAATTAAGGCTTGTTCCAAAGCCCAAAAGTTGGATTTATTGGTGTAGATCGGAAAGACAGACCACATCCAGAAATTGTCAAATCTGCACCAAAACCGTAAGGCAACTTCGGCCAACACGAATTTGTTTTGTTGCACTTGCAGAAATTTCCGATAGCGAGAGTGTTCACGGTCCAAAACAAAAGAAGAAGTGGAACCCACATAAAACTTAGGTTGGAAATTAGCAATATGGCTGAAGCGTATATACACCGCCTGAGGGTGTTTGAAACATTGGAGGGCGACTGTCAAGTCGTCCCACGATGTGCAAAAGAAAATGCTCTGCATCGGAGTGCCTTTCAACAAGGCCTGGAGTTTCGGATTGGCCCGTGGATGTAATAACACATACTGGCCCATCAATACAGTTTGAATCATCCGAAAAGCAAAAAAGACATCAACAGAAGGAGACAATGTGAAAGGGGTCGACAATGCAAGGACGAGAATACAAGCATGAGCCACGGCCAAAGTTCTCATAATGTTGGCTGCTTTTGAGCCTGGCGATTTCAAGTACGAGGCTAGTCAGGAGTGCATCAATAACGCTACAGTCATGACCTTGAGGACGACTTCGTCAGTAGTAGCCCCTTTATGCTTGCAGGGGTCAATGCCCATAGCCACGCTTGCACGTTGGATAGTTTTGGAGGCCTCATCGGGCTGGTTTTGCCACCATTCATTGACCTTCTCCAAGTTCTTCTCCAAAATGTCCTGCTTGGGCTGGGGCAACTTCAGGTCTTTCAACCACTTCTTGTACTGGGTATCCGTCAGCGATGCGGGTTGGTTGTCCACGAGCCATGAGTTCACGGATCCAGGAGAGATCAGCAGAGACGAAGGGTCAAAGGATGTAGAAGCTGCAGGTTGTCCTTGGAGTGCACGTCCAATCGGTGTCGTGGCCGGTGTAGACCCCTGAGGTGCCGTAGCCTGTGACGTGTTGGCGGCCGATTTCACCTTGGCCAGTTCCGCTTCCAGTTCAAGAATGCGTTGTTGGCTCGCCACATCCGCAGAGGGTTGAGCAGGGAGCCAAGATTGGAGCAGCTGAGCGACGTCTTTGGCCATATTTTGGGTGGCTTCCTTTTGATTCACACATTGGCCAGCCGAGCGAGATCGAAAAGTAGCAAGTTTGTCCAAATCCACATTGCGGGTGCGTAGTTGTGATACCAATTCAGCAACAAATACTGTAGTGCCTATGTTGTCAAAGGGAAGGACGAAGGTTTCTCGTCCGTATGCAACACGGCGGAGCCAGGTGTTGTGTAAGCCCTGGTACAAGAACTTCCAGAGTGGGACTTGTAAGGGATCCATACCTTCAATGTCTTTGTAGCTAGAAAACCGGCTCTGTCGGATTCTGGAAGGGAAATCCAAACCATTGATCTTGTTGGAGTCGTGGAAGTCGACATCGGGTTTCCATTGCTCCACCGGTGGGATTTCAATCGGCCGGCATGTATATCCTTCATTGACTGCAGAGCATGCTCCCGGAGATGACATAGGTCGCGGCGATCTCGGTGTGAAAGGATGACGTTGAGGTACAAAATTGGTGTTGTTAGGATGTGGCTGGGAAAACGTAGGTGGAGTAGGTGGGAAAGGTGCCATAGAGGGAGTCCATGATGGGCGTGTTGGGAACGATGTGGATGTAGGTGGCGGAGGTGGTATGCCCGAAGGGTTCCACATTGGTCGATGAGTCGCCATTGCATAGTGCATTGGGCCACGAAACATAGGCACTGTTTGATGCCAACCATGTTGATGTCGAGGAGGTGTGCGTGAGCGATCCGGCTGGGAAGGAGGGACTGCATTCGCTTCGGAGCTATACTGGGAGATCAAATCCTGGGACGCCATGATGTAGACGAGAGCCACGAGGTGATAGATCAAAATAAGCTCGATTAGTCAACTGAAAACTGCGGTAAGGTGAAAAGGTGATACAAGGTGGCTTGCGATCAGAATAGTGTGAAACATGGTAAACAGTCCCTGTGTGAAACGTGAGATAAGAATCGAAGGTGACACAGGATTCCAATACCATGAGCATGCGGCGATTCAAAGGCCTTTTGATGGAAGAAGTGACATCAATACCGATTGTCGGGAGAAGCATTGTTACTCCAAAAGAATCGGACAGGCCACTAGGCTCACTGGATCGCTGTCGCCGAATAGTCGACAGTTTGTCAGGTACTCCTCGAGGGTGAAGTGTTTACCAGCTAGATCTGGAGTGGGTGTGTGCCGAGTGTCGGGAACGAGGTTGGCCTTCACGGTGCTGCTCTCGAAAGTGGCCTTCGCGGTGGGAGGGACGGCGATCTCGGCGGTTGTAGGTGGAACTGTCCCAAGAAGCAGTGTCGTGCCAATGTCGGCGAGCATGATCTCGTGGGGCATGTTCGGCTGTCTCGTAGTGGCTGGTTGTTGCTCGAGGGTCGTCTGGAGGTGGGTCTGAAGGTGCTGGTGTGTCATTCGTAGGGTCAGGTCGTTCTGGACGTTCAGGGTCAGCTGGTGGTTCAGTTGGTGCTGCGGCAGTGGGTGGGTTGGTCTCCTCTGTCTGGGGTGTGATCAAGCCCGGCTAAACCGAATGAGTGGAGGCAACATAGCATATTGAAGCAGCGCTGGAGTTCATAGCCGTTGCATTGTCTTTGCCCTTGGCGATGCCCGATAGGTTGCACAAGCGTTGAATTTGGTCATTTCCTCCAGATAGGGCCCGTATGCATTTAGGAGAGCGACAGATGGCCAATAGGCCAGATGGGTTTTGTCCTTTCCCTATGCGGTAGAGCTGAGATGTACATATCTTGACAGCATAGCCCGGTAGGGTTTCGATGTCAGGAATCTCCGAGGACATGCCGAAGAACCCGTAGCATGGGTATTGAGTCGGAAAGCCGGCCTCGTTTTTTGTCCAAGTTGCCGGGCGAATGCAGTCTTCCGCGAGGATTTTGGCAACTGTTTCCCAACTCGTTTTGTGGTAAATCAGGTAGGTGCCCATGTGTTCGCCACGATAGATCGGTTTCTTGGGCAATCCCGTTGGAACCGTGATGGTCAGCAGGTTCTCTGGCTCGATGTAGAACGCTTTGGTTTGCTTCGCCAGCTCGATGTCCAGTAAGCTGGATTGTAAAAAAGCCCTGGCAATGTTCTTGACGGTGGCTTGGCTTGCTTTGATATAAATAAGTTGGTTGTTGACAGTGCGATATGGTTGAGCCAACTGGTGGAACATCTCGTCAACGAACTGGTTTAAGAGCTGCATGTTGGACTGGTTCAATGAGTAACGTAGGGGCACTGTATGGTTGGGGTCGAGCTCAGTCAGGCAACGTACCCTGAGTGGGTCATTGGCAGCCTCAACCATTTCACTGAGGTCGATGTCATTCGAGTCAAATTTTGAGATCGAAATTGCATCTGTCACCTCAGAGTTTTCGCTGTCGCCGTCAGGGACGCGGAAAGCAACGGCTCCAAGTGGTGCTGTGGTGTGGGATGGTGGGTTGGTAGATGGTTCAGGTGGTGGTGGACCGGCAGGAGAGTTGGGTCGTGTAGTGCTGTGATGGTAGTCGTGGGTGTAGTGACTGTTGTTCCATTCGCCCCAGGTGTCATCAGCATCAGGTGTGGGGATGTAGGCCGGATTGGTGGGCCGTGCAGCCGGTCGTAGTACGACTTCGCGGCCTCTGGAGCGACGACGAGGCGTCGTGGAGCGTGGTCTGGGGTGAGATCGATGACGTCGAGGAACCACGGGAGAGCGGCGTCTTGGCGGTGATCGTCGTCGATATGGAGAAGGAGTTCTGCGGTCCTTGTCGTGTTTCGTGGATGACCGAAATCGAGGAAGGGGAGAACGAGGTCGAACAGCACGGCGAGGAGAATGTCGACGATGATGTGGTTGTGCCGAAGGTCGACGAGAGCGTGATCGTGGAGTCCTGGATCGTGGTCTGTGCGCTGACGATGTAGGAGTACGTTGGTGATGAGGAGGAGAAGTGGCCGGACCAGGTAGGGTACGATGGTCAGGGACTTCAGGTTCGGTAGGTCGTGCTTTGAGTGCAGGTGGTGGCATGGGCGAAGGTGGTGTGGTAGTTGGCGGTGATGGTGTAGGCAGTGTGGGGTCCGGTGCAGGTACATCGTGGTGAATAAGTAGCTGACGTTGTTCTTGGGCGCGTTGAGAATCCAAAATCATTTGTTGTTGAGCTTGAATAAGACGGACAGACTCGGCAAGTTGTTGTGTAGTGGAGCCCAACGCTGCAAGTTCTGGTGAAATAGATGGGGACGGTGCTGCCGTTGGTGCCGGTGGTGTAGCAGGGGCAGAGGCTTTGGGAGCTGAACGACGTGGTTTTTCAAGTCTCTTGTCGGAGCGAAGCTTTGGGGCAGCCTTAACTGCCGGTAGTGGAGGTTCATCTGGAGGAGCCATAGATGCTTCCGCCAATAGTGGAGGGTGAGGATGGCGAGGTGGGTATGGAGAGCTCTGCAATGGTGTCGGTGGAGTAGTCGTTGTAGGCGATGTAGCTGGAGCAGAATGCCATGTGGGTGGAGCGGTGGGTGCCGGAGGAGTAGTGAAGGTCGGTGGAGCGGTGTGCATCATAGTTGGTTCAGGGGCCAGAGGTGTGGGCATTGTCGGCACGATTTGAGGGGCTGGTACCGCATGAGGGGCCGAAGTCAGTGATGTGAATGGCAAAGATGGTGCGACAGACGTGGACGGCATGAGCGAAGACGACGAAGACCATGTAGGATGTAGTGGCGAAGGTTGTCCAAATAAATGCGCAGTCTGCGGTGATTGGGGCCACGTCGAAGATGGGTTTGTAGGCTGCGGTGGAGTAGGCCATGACGTCGGAGGAGTAGTCCACGGAAACATAGCTCAAGAAAGATAATGAAAAATTCACACACAGGACTCAGTTCCTAGACCTACTGTTCGTGCGATTATTCCCTGCACCGGGACCGTGGTCAAGTCTTGCCCCAATTGGCATAAAACGGCTTTCAAGTTCCATCGAATTGGATGCACAAAATGTTTAACCTCACCAGACAACCATCAAAAGAAAGAATCACCACACCTGAAAGTCGTGTGCCTGCCTGATTCCTGTATCAAATGCTGTTGTCATGAATCGTCAAAAGCAGCTGCGAAAAGGAGAAGGTTTCTGATTGTTTCGAACAACGTCACGCTTGAAGAATGCAATTCACGAGGATCACAAGGGACAATAGGAGCCGCGGGACTCTCGAAAAGGCTGATAAACCGCAAGGCTGATTGTTGCCCTTTACTTAAACGAATTACTAAATTAAAATGTGTAAATTCGGCAGTCAAGACAGTCATCACTCACCCCAAAAAGGGTTGCCTCAAATGGCTCCATGGCACCATGTCGGAGCCACCATGGAAATCACACTAGACAAGAATGGATCATTATATGATCCGGCAGGAACTGTATCCTGAAACATGCAGATTAGAAATGAAACAACGAAAATAACGATGCACCCTACGAGTAATAGAAGTTCTCCTGAATGGTTTCCATGGCCAAGACCGTCATCAAAATAAATAAATGAATCGGCGACGTGGTTTAGATAAAATAATCCAAATACATCGGCGACAGGTCGGCGAAATAATCCAGAAAATCAAAATTAGTGTCGGCGACATGGTTTCGGCGAAAAACTGAGGAAGGTTCTGATGCATAAAATACAGATTGTGGCAACCGTGGAGAAATAAAATCATGGTGTTGGGGTACTTGGCTTAGCCCCTCGCCATTCACACGCAATGATTGCAAAATAATGAATACGACAGCTTGTTCAACAGTTCAAAAAATTGCAGGCACGTTTTCACCCCCATGCTGTCTGGTCTTCGTTGGCCAGGACAGACAGTCATGGGTTCCTGGCCCCCTGCAAATGTAAAAAGGTTAGAATGAAAGAAGTTTTACATCTGTTCAGATGTTACACACACACACACCCACGCACACGCACACACACACAAGCTCCTCTGCACCATCCTGGTGCACTCAAACGCCCAAACAGCTGGGCATAGGCCATCCTGTTCAATAACGCGTTTTGTAGCCTTCGAGCCATTGGGGACTGATCTTCTTGCGGTGTTTTCATTTGAGCTGGACATTGTTTTGGTGCTTTTACATTTTATCTTTTGTGGATCGATTACGGCAGTGAACTCTTGTTTTGATCCCCTGCCTTGATTTGTGACCTCAGCCATTTCCAATTCTTTATTCCTGCATTCTTGCTGAGTTGGACAGAGCGTCCTGCACTGATCACGACGACGACAGATCGTGTGACCCGAGTGACCAGGCTACTACTGACCCTGTTTTGTAGTCTCAGGCTCTCTTCAGCTTGCACGAGTGCTCTTAGCATTCCGCATCACGCTGCGTTACGGGAGTGGGCTTCCCTTCACACACTGACTGGCCCAACAAAGATTTTTCACAGCAGAGCAACTTTTTTGGACACTATTTTAATTTGGCAGCAATACAGAGGGGTGGACTCCCTTGCAGATTTTTCACTGGTCCAGCAAGATTGCCGGCGACTTGACCACCTGACGGTACCCAGTACGTGCACAGACCTGCAGGCAACACGGGTGGGCTCCGTTTTCTCTCTGACTGGCCCTGTTCAACACAGAACATATTCAGACTCAGGAGATTCAACCACGTACAATTGTGCGCCTTGCACTGACCTGACGGATCCAACGAATTTGCACACCTGGGGCTGGGCTCCCCATAATACGCTGACTGGCCCACTTGCTGCGATAACAACTGGGTTGGACACCCTGACTGCTTGTTCCTTCATTGCGCACAACGAGGAAACTGGCTCATTGACTGACAACGACAACTTTTATTTTGGTGTAGGGGTGGGCTCCCTTTTTTCCTGCATCCTGGCCCTGGTATTGATTGTTCAGCATTTGCGACGACAGGTGGGCTCCGTACAGTTTTTTGGACTGACACCACAACATCGACGCTTTAGACTGCCACTGGGGGTGGGCTCCCTTGCTCTGTTCTCACTGGCCCTTGGTATTTGGCTCAACGTCAATTTTTGCTGGACATATCACTACAACAGTACTGCACTGCATATATTCAGACAGGAATCTGCTACAACTGACAGGCTGTGGATCGACAGTCGTGGAACTGCACTACAATTACCTGACAGTGACAACGCGGAATCCTCACTGCACAGCAATTTTTTTGGACCCAACACAAATATTTGGGAGTGGGCTTCCCGCATCTTTTCTGGCCCTTTTGGACACAATCATGCGATTCTTCCACATTGGGTGATATTGCAATCAGAGATTTTTGAACTTTGCTGCACAGGGGTGGGCTCCCTACCTTGCGACTCACTGGCCCGAATATTTCCAGTATCACAAGGGGATTCACAGCAGCTGCGCTTTTTTCTGGTGAGGGTGGGCTCCTCGACAATTTCTCTGGCCCAGATACAATACATTGATATTTTTTTGCCACTGGCCCACTGGAACTTTTTGTACAATCATTCCTTATACATTTTTTTGACATCGATCCAAAACCAGCTGTACACCCTTTTTCACACCGCCGACTGTTCAACCCCATCCAAAGACATCAAAAGGCACTGGTGCCACACCACTTGCAACCGACTGAGTGTGTGGCTGAACACAGAACAAAGACTGGCCGCAAAGAGTGCAACTACTGTTTTCACAAGATTTTGGTGCAGCCCTGGTCCCAAGTCCAGGAACACATCTGAGTGCATTGCAGAATCGCTGTACTTTTTTCAGAGGTGTGTTAGGAGTGACGGTTGCGTTTTTGTCATGGAAAACGCTGAAGTGCCAAATATCTGGACGCCTTTGATGCTCCTTGAATCAGGCACGAAGGAACATGACACGCGGCCAGGAGCATGCTTTCAAGCAAAAACCTGGCATCCTGCACCTAGGCCTGTTGTGAAAAGAAGTATCAAAAGAGCCTACAAAAGAGCTATCCAAAATGGCATAGCATGGTATCGAGGCCGCTGCCTCACACCGACAGATTTCCCGAAAGCCTTGCAATCCCAACCAACAGTGTTGCCTGAACAGAAAACACCTGAGCAGAGGACCAACCTGATTAGATGCAATCAAACACACCAAGATGCCAAGCGCTTCCGATTGCTCCAATGGAATGCCGGAGGATTAGGCCTGCATAGATTGGATGCCACCAAAGTATGGATGCTTGAAAATCAGATCGACGCTGCCATGATCGTCGAAACCAGATGGACACATGAGAGCGAGTGGTCCGACAGCCATTTTCATTATATCCACACAGGAGATTCCTCACACCGTGGCATGGGAATCGTATGCATCCTTTCCAAAAGACTCTGCAAAGCAGAGCACATTCGATGGCGTGTGCTGATCCCAGGCAGACTGATGCACATCCAGGTGCAAATGCATAACCGCAACCTCGACTTGGTTGGGTGTTACCAATACACTCAAGCACACCATGCCAGCAGAATGCAGGACAGAACCCACTGGTGGAACCAACTGGACAGCCTTTTGCACGGCCTGGCACATCGGAATGTGTTAGCACTCACAGGGGACTTTAATTGCAACCTGGTGCCCTCGCCCACCCACAGTGGCCCTGACCAGTACCGCTGGCGTGGACACATGACTGCCGGAGCTGCACACCAGGATGCAGGACATTTCACGTCCCTGCTCAGAATGCACGGGCTCACTGCCCTCAACACGTGGGACCCAGGCCTTGGGCCGACATATGTGCATGCCAACCACCATTCAAGAATAGATTTCATCATTACAAGGAAGACAGTAGCTGATGGAGCCGCCAAGCACATTTGCTATGCCTGGGATGCCCCATTTTGCAACCATCATGATGGTCATGTCCCCATGATTGCACAGCTACGGAAAACTTGGTATAATGTCAGAGATCTAGGAGACAGCATCACACCACAGCAGCTTCGCACTGGATATCATGCTTTCCGACAGAACTCAGAAGTATGGCAACATTTTGTTGCCACAGCCGCCAATGACCTTGCCGCATTGGATACAGCGCAGACCTCAGATGAAAATCTCATCCCAATCATGCATGACAGAACCATCAGATGTTTTCACACCTTTTTCCCACATGAATCCACATGTACCACCATTGATACCACCACAACCACGCTGGTAATGAACAAATGGACACATCGCAAGTTTCTACTTCAGCTTGACCAGACAGATCCCACAACACTCCTGCAGGCATGGTTTCACTTGACCAGGTTCAGACGCCTGAACCGACAATCCAAAAGGCATGCTCGAGAAGTACGCCAACGCAGATTCCAAGAGGTTGTTGCTGAGGCCCAACATGCAGCCATGCGACATGACAGTCATGCTTTGTTCAAGTTGATTCACAAATACTCACCCAAGCAACCCAGACGCCGCATGCAGTTACGCACCACACAAGGACACATTGCCACACCTGTTGAAGAAACAGCCATGTTGCGCCAATTTGTCATGGATACATGGTCAGGACCCCCAACTTTTCCAACACCTGCACTGCCTTATACAGGTATGCCGTTCACTGCTGAGGAACTGGAACGTGAGATCAGCAGAATACCTGCTGGCAAGGCTGTTGCACGGCCATGTGCACCCGGCATGATATGGAAATCCCTGGCCCCATACATTGCCCCTGCAATCCATGCCCAACTTGAAACATGGTGGCAAAGACCAACCCCCTATTTACCTGGATGGTTTAGAGATAGCTGGATGATACTTATCCCCAAACCTCATAAACCTCCTGTAGTACCAAGTGCATTGCGGCCCCTGGCGCTGCAAGAACCCATCAGCCAATGCCTGGTAGGGCTGCTGACCCGAGCGGCCCTACGTGAGGCCTTGCAAATGATAATCCTGCCCCTCTGGGCTTACCTGCCTGGCCGTGGCACACAGGAAGCACTCATGAGAGTTGCCAGCCATTGCCGTGCAACACGCACCCTGATGCAGACCTTAAGATCCACCACACATGCCAGACAGCGTGGACAGCCCAGACCCAAAGTAGCCGGGGGATTACAGTTGTTTTTAGACGTTGAAAGAGCTTTTGACCTAATCAGCCGTGAACGCCTTTTTGGCCAACTCCACAAGCTAGGCATAAGCCCCCAAGTCCTTCAACTTTTATCCCTATGGCACCAACAGACCAATTATCACTTGAAATGCCATGGAACAGAAATTCCCATCCAAGTGGGCCGCGGCGTCCGCCAGGGCTGCCGTGCAGCCCCACTATTATGGAACAGTTACATGTGGTTGTTTTTGGTGGAACTCAGCCGAATTACCAGTCCACAATGGACAGCCCAATGCATCAATGTCTATGCAGACGATTGCCACATGGGTGATGTTTTTCAGTCCACCACTGAGCTCACTTCATTGCTTGACAACATCAACAAGACATTGATGCTGCTGCGCCAATTTGACCTGACCATCAATCCCAACAAATGTACAGCCATGCTTGCCATTGGAGGCACCTCGTACAGACAGGTACGTGCATCAATCACGGCGTGGAAGGATGGGAAAGAATGGCTCCGTTTTGGCACGACTGATCAACCCATTTGGATACCGCTGAACAAGACAGCCAAATATCTGGGCACTGTGATTTCTTACACCAATTTTGAAGATGCCACAGTCAAACACAGACTTCAACTCAGCAAAATTGCATTTGGCCGCCTGAAGCGCTGGTTGACAGGTAGTAGAGGGCTGAAACAATGGCAGAGACTCCAACTTTTCACCACTTGCGTATACCCCATACTGACATATGGAATTTCTGCCACTGGACTCACAACAATGGGCGTCACCCTGATCCAAAAACATATGTACAGTTTGCTACGACAAGTTCTCTGTAATCATTCCTATATCACAGGCCAGACACACCAGACAGCACTGACCAACAATCGTGTTGCCCTACCTGCCGCCTGGCTATGGTCATCTGCTGAAACTTTGCAGAGGTCCATTCAAACCAGATTGGATGCTGCCACCACTGATGACATCCTGCACACGCTTGATTGGAGTGTTTTACCAGATATCATGAGCCTTCTGCAGACCCACCTGCATCCAGGACCTGACGCCATCATTGCCACTGCTGTGACTGACGTGCCCAATCTTGCAGACACCATGACATGTCAGATTTGTGGTTTTTGCACACAAGACGTTGCATGTTTTCGTAGGCACTGTACCATCCAACATGCACAACCCATGCATCGCACCAATCCAGTTGACCCTGCCCAGCACATGCATGACGGATTGCCACAATGCAAACACTGCCATCGGAAATTCACCACTTGGAGATCCTTCACCAGCCACATCCAACGTGGCTGCCAGGTACTGCAAGCTGGCCCAGACGCGTGCTGGAGACCCACTACACAAGCCTTTGCCACCGACAGGCTTCTGACCAGCACGATGTTTGCACCGAAGATGGATCCCGCTGTACGTGGCACAGCCATCTTGACAGATGCTGACCTTAGCAACATGCTGAGCCAGGAGTGGGGACATCGAGTTTTGACCATCGTTGGCTCCAGAAATTGGCACCGCATGAAGAAGGAGACTGCTGCCTGCAGTTACCTTGCACAGCGCTGCTGTTTGTGCGATCAATTCCTAGGCCGCACTCAAGAACTGCACAGACACCTCAAGTTGCATCACCCAGAGTTTTGGAATCACGTTCAAGAGAAGGGACATCAGCTCATGAATTTGCATGGAGAGGACCCGCCATGTCCGTATTGCGGGGCGCTGTTCAAGGCTGCGCACCAATGCCCAGTATGGTGCCAACTTGCAATGCTACTCATATACGGGGGAGGCATCAGCGCTGGAACCACACATGTGCCTGCAATTTTACGTTGTGAAATTTGCTTAGAAAGCTTCACCACCAGTGAGTTGTTGCATGAACACCTGATTCAAGAACACCGCCTGAAAAGCCAGAGCTACAACCCTGCCAGAGACTCCTTGGAGGGGGAGCCAGTCTGCGCCCACTGCTTGGCGATGTACGACAACATGGAGTCCTTGCGGTCTCATGTGAACCAAGGCCGGTGTCCCAAGTTTAACCCGGCATTGCCAACAGAAGTGATTGACATTCAGCCGCAATGGGTTGATGCCATGTGTCATGGAAAGATAGCAGACGTTTTGCGCGATGCACATGTCAGACTCCAGCTGACCTTGCGGTGCCAAAACTGTAGCAGCCGCTACACGCGCCCGGCCGACCTCTCAGGCCACCTCCAATCTGCGCATTCCAGTCTCTGGTCAGAGGCTCAAGTTCTGACGGGGATCATGACATCCCTCATTTACAGTGAGGCAGGTTGCACATGCAACCCAAGCATCACAGCCCCCCGGGCTGGACACATATGCTTGCCCCTACGTCAGCTGTCAATGCAATATATGCGCATGCAAGGAGCTGTCCTGTTTCCACATCAACCGACAGATGAGGAATTAGTTCAACTTTTTTCTGAGAATCTGCCCAGAGAATCCAGATTTTTGTTGGAACGCACCCTGACGGCTGGCACGTTGACTGATTTCTGGACCCATGCCACGCACCTGGAATTGCTGAGGGACACTTGCACCCTATGTGGCGCCCACTTGCATCCGGCTGACCTGGTCCTGCACATGTATGAGGCGCATCAATGTGGCCTGCCAATTGTCAAGTTTCTCAAGCAACAGCTTGTTCCGAAATTTGCTGCTGCCAACCATGACCCACCCAGATGTTTTGCATGCAAGCAAGTTTATACCATTGCTTCCGCAGATGCTGACATGACTGATGATGCCCTGACCTCTGCTGCTCAAGTGCATTTCCGTGCTCAGTGCCCTTGTGTACTCCAGACTGCTGTGATTCTCAGCAAAGCTGCACATGGCCGACATGAATATGCCCGAGCCCGAAGAAACCAATCAACAGGTTTGGACGGCCTTCCAGGCCATTGGAGCTCTGCTGGACGACTCCCTGCAGCTGGAACCCAATGCAGCGGGTCCCAAACGACAAAGAAAAGAAGAACCGACAAAGGCCAAGGGCAATCCACAAACCAAGCAGCTGAAGGAGAAGATCGACGTGGCACATGCTCTTTCACTGATGGCCAAACTGACCCTTCGCCTGGACCGAGAACTCCAGCAGCTGAAACGGGAAGACACATTCATCTTCTTCTTCGGGCACAAGGGGCCAAACAGCAGTCTGAGTCACCTGGTGAAGGCCACAGACGACTGGGTGAACAATCGCCAATCCAAGTCCCAGATGACAACCATGCCTCTGAGACAGCACCTGATGCAAGTGGTCTTCAACACCCTCCTGACGCGCCTCACCAAGCTGGGGGAGACCAAGGATGGATCAGAAGTGCAACAAGCAGCCATCAGCAATCTGATCCTACTCCCGGACAAGACATGTCCTTACCTCGAATGGGATATGAGTCAGAAGCAACTGAAGGTCAGCCAAAGACCACCCTTGAGCCTCACCAGACTCCATCAACTGTGTCAGGACATGCTGGAGGCCTTGACGGATGTGCACCTGGTGACCGCCTTTCATGCCTTGCCAACCAGCAATCAGGAAGTTGCCCCATGGAAGCTCACCCTGAGCCTGAGAGCCGATGCCCCGTGGCAGACCATGCAGGTTCTGTCCCACTCAGCCATCTGGCTGTTGATGGCCACCTCGCTGAAACCGCATGGGCAGACACAAAGCCCCCTGGCGCAGAGCTTACAGCAAGCCATGGGCCTGACCAGATCGCCCAAAGGCCGTGGGAAGGGGAAAACCAAGACCGTGATGCCCAAGCAGGAGTGACAGCGCCCATGCCTGTAGATCAGATAGGTTGGCAATCAGACCCACGTGAGATGCTCCAAACTCTAGCGAATCTCACCATGCAAAACCCAGGAAACTTTTGTTTTGCCAATGCTGCCACCTATTGTTTTCTATGGACCACCTTGTCCACTGAGCCATGTGACTTGACTGTATGGGGCTTGCAACGCCAGAAACTGACAGATTTCATTTTGACACATCCAGATGCTGCTGCCAATTTGGAAGATGAATCATGGTTTCAAGACATTCTGCGTTGCTGGGGGGCCATTGATCCGACTTTGGACTCAACCAGACTTGCACAGCAAGATGCGGCTGAGTTTGTTCATGTTTGGCTAGACATGATGCAAGGCACAGCATTCCGAATGGGATGGGAACAGCGCCTGGACGAAAATGGCAGAACCACCGTTTTTGACTGCGGCCAACATTCCATGCCTATTTGTTTGAAGTTTGACCAGACTCTTGCACATGCTTCACAATGTGATCTTTCCCAACTGTTTGCACGCTGGTGCCAGGCAGATGGAATGCGCTCAGCCTTAGTTGAGGCTTCACCATGCCTTTGCGTACAGCTTGATCGATGCACCTCAGATGGGAAGGGCCTGATTTACAAGAGTGAATGCAAAATCAACCTGAACAATTCATGCTTGGTGCCTGTTTTCACTGGCCAAGGGCTTTCCTTTGAACACACAGAATATGACATCGTTGCCATTATGACTCATCTTGGAGCTGATCAATCAGGTCACTACAGAGCAGCCATGCGTATCAAGCCATCACTGGTCAACACCACGACCCCAGCTGAATGGCTTCTTACAGATGATTGGGTGCCTCCATCGACAGCATGGCACGCACCCCAATGGATGACGCGCAGCGCCAACCTGTTTTGGCTGATTCGAGGTGACTGCAAAAATCTCCTCCAATATGTTCTGAGAATGCCCTTGCGAGACATCACAGATACCAATGCAGCCACAGTGGAGACATGATGCGGAAGAGACCATCTCTTGTTTTGAATTTTTTCCTGCCACATTGGCACCATTTCTTCTGAGAGACCTAGCTGCTTGGATGCCAGATGGATTCCCCGAGGAACCGATATCAACTGATATCGCTGGCTGGCACGAACCTTGAAGCTGTTGCAAAAAGGAGTGTGGGAAAAAAACACACACACACACACTTTTACACACAGACGCTTTTACACACAAACACTTTCCCACACAGAGGCTTTTACATACAGACACTTTTAAACACAAACACTTTCCCACACAGAGGCTTTTACATACAGACACTTTTACACACAGACGCTTTTACACACAGACCATTTTACACACAAACACTTTCACACACACAGAGGCTTTTACACACAGAAACTTTCACACACAGACGCTTTTACACACAGACGCTTTTACACACAGACGCTTTTACACACAGACGCTTTTACACACAGAAGCCTGTACACACAGAAGCTTTTACACACAAACACTCTCACACACACAGAGGCTTTTACACACAGAAGCTTTTACACACAGACGCTGTTACACACAGACGCTTTCACACACAGAGACTTTTACACACAGAAGCTTTTACACGCAGACGCTTTACACACACAGACGCGTTTACACACAGAGACTTTTACACACAGACGCTTTACACACACAGACGCGTTTACACACCGAGACTTTTACACACAGACGCTTTTACACATAGAAGCTTTTACACACAGAAGCTTGTACACACAAACACTCTCACACACACAGAGGCTTTCACACACACAGACCCTTTTACACACAGAAGGTTTTACACACAGACGCTAGACGCTTTTACACACATAGGCTTTCACACACAGACTCCTTTACACACAGGCCCTTTTACACACAGACGCTTTTACACACAGACCCTTTTACACACAGACGCTTTTACACACAGACACTTTTACACACAGAAGCTTTTACACACACACACACACTTTTACACACAGACGCTTTTACACACAAACGCTTTCCCACGCAGAGGCTTTTACATACAGACGCTTTTACACACAGACGCTTTTACACACAGACCATTTTACACACAAACACTTTCACACACAGACTCCTTTACACACAGACGCTTTTACGCGCAGAAGCTTTTACACATAGACGCTTTTACGCACAGACGCTTTTACACACAAAAGCTTTTACACACAAACACTCTCACACACAGAGGCTTTTACACACAGACTCCTTTACACACAGGCGCTTTTACACACAGACGCTTTTACACACAGACCCTTTTACACACAGACGCTTTTACACACAGACGCTTTTACACACAGACGCTTTTACACACAGACCCTTTTACACACAGACGCTTTTACACACAGAAGCTTTTTCACACAGACTCCTTTACACACAGAAGCGTTTACACATAGACGCTTTTACACACAGAGGCTTTACACGCAGATGCTTTTACACACACACACTTTCATGCACAGAGGCTTTTATACACAGCCACTTTTACACACAAAGGCTTTTACAAACAAAGGCTTTTACACACAGACGCTTTTACACACAGACACTTTTACACACAGACACTTTTACCCACAGAAGCTTTTACACACCCACACACGCTTTTCTTTTACACACACACACACACTTTCACACACAGAGGCTTTTACACACAGACGCTTTCGCAGAGACTTTTACACACAGACGCTTTCGCAGAGACTTTTACACACAGACGCTTTCACACACACAGAGACGCTTTTACACACAGACCCTGTTACACACGAACACTTTCACACACAGAGGCTTTTACACACAGAAGCTTTTACACACACACACTTTTACACACAGACGCTTTTACACACAGATGCTTTTACACACAGACGCTTTTACACACAAACACTTTTCACGCACAGAGGCTTTTACACACAGAAGCTTTCACACACAGAAGCTTTTACACACAAACACTTTCACACACAAAGACCGGACCCGTGAAATCGCAATTTTACCTCAGTTTTTCGCGATCGAGCCTTATTTGGTGCGACAGGGTTGTGATCGGACACCTCAAAATCGCAATTTTACCTCAGTTTTGGACGTCCAATGTCCATTTCGTGCAAAAGGGTTGCGTTGGATACCTCAAAATCGCAATTTTACTTCAGGTTTTGACGTCCAACGTCCATTTCGTGCGAAAGGCTTGCGATTGACATCTCAAAATCGCAATTTTTCCTCAGTTTTTGACGTCCAACGTCCATTTCGTGCGACAGCGTTGTGATGGATACCTCAAAATCGCAATTTTACTTCAGTTTTTGACGTCCAACGTCCATTTCGTGCGAAAGGGTTGCGATGGATACCTCAAAATCGCAATTTTACTTCAGTTTTTGACGTCCAACGTCCATTTCGTGCGAAAGGGTTGCGGCGGACACCTCAAAATCGCAATTTTACATCAGTTTTTGACGTGCGAAAGGGTTGCGGCGGACTAACTAAAATCGCAATTTTACCTAGGTTTTGGACGTCCAACGTCCATTTCGTGCGAAGGGGTTGCGTTTCGTGGCGCTCCGGCGGCACCGCCCCCGCCTTAGGAGAGAGATAGAAAGAAGAGCGAGAGAAGATCCGCAGATGTGAAGGTGCGAGGAAGTAGATCTGCAGATGTGAAGGTGTGAAGATGTAGAGCAGCAGATGTGAAGGTGTGAAGATGTAGATCTGCAGATGTGAGGGTGTGAAGATGTAGATCAGCAGATGTGAGGGTGTGAAGATGTAGATCTGCAGATGTGAAGGTGTGAAGATGTAGATCAGCAGATGTGAGGGTGTGAAGATGTAGATCAGCAGATGTGAGGGTGTGAAGATGTAGATCAGCAGATGTGAGGGTGTGAAGATGTAGATCAGCAGATGTGAGGGTGTGAAGATGTATTACAACGGCTGCTTTTTTACGAAGAACCCTTCGCAGGCGCTCTGGGGAAAAGTAAAAAAAGAGAAAGTTCGGAGCGTAGCAGCAGCATTAAGAGTACATTGTGACCACAGGCGAATGAACGTTAGTAGCCTGCACCATTCCAGCCCGCCCGAACCCTCCCACCCCAACCCCCTCCACCCCATGGGCAACAGCCTGATAGTAAACCTGAACATGACCATCAACGGCATCACAAAAACAAAGGACTGAAAGCCAAATTACTCGTCCCCAACACCGGCGTGGGCAAAAACTAGGACCATAGCTATCAAATCTTTGCATGCCTTTCAACATATTCCTTCTCAAACATCTTCAATCATATCCATGCACGTCATGCACAGGGCAACCCTACTGCGGGATGATTTCAACTGCCCCAAGGAAAATGCACCGGTCTCGGGGCCAGCCTGATCCGAAGCCCCAACCACTCATCAATCCCCTAAAGATTCTTCTCCAAGATCAGGCCTTAAAAGTTGCAGAAAATGTCGCGCTTGCCACTTTGGTTTAAGCAACGGCAAAATTTGCACCATTGCACCCTGGTGAGCTTTCCCTGAAAACCGGTAGTTGCATTTGAACCCGCATGCAGTCCTATAGCCACTTGAAAAGTCCTGCCCGCCCTAATATCAATGTCATTCGATGGCCGCTGAGTGCAAATCTATACCCTTCATCGCGCTGGCTACATCGCTGACGCACACGCATGCCTACAACATTGGTTTGCAGGGCAAAAGCATTGTTGGCTGCGTGCGGCCCCACGCCGTGCTTTTCCTTACCTTCTGTCCTTTCAGTTCCGGTAGCAAACAAAAAAACGTTCATGCAAACCTCAGCAAGGAAATGTGATGCTAAAGTGTCACCTGCAAACTCCACAATCCCAAAATCAGTGAATCCCAATGTAACCTCATTAATCTATTCAATCTATTCACATCTTTTTCGGGATAAAATTAAGCATGCCTGCTAAACATGCCCAGCAAACAAGTCAGGACTGCTCAAAAAAGTGTTACCCACACACTCCACAACCCAAAAATCAGTGAATCCCAATGTAACCACATTAATCCATTCATATCTCTTTCGGGGTAAAATTAAGCATGCCTACTAAACATACCAAGCAAACAAGTCAGGACTGCTGAAAACTTGCCAGCAAGGCCTGAAAATGACAGGGATGACCGGAAAACAAACATGCCAAACAATCAACGGGGCAAGAAAACAAAACATGTAAGCAAGGCCGCTTTTACACACACA
>CAMXCT020001369.1:47910-67910 GCA_947184155.2 Cladocopium goreaui
CGTGCGAAACGGTTGCTCCGGGACAAGTCCGGCACAAGTAAAATCACAATTTTACCTCAGTTTTTGCGCATCGACCCTCATTTCGTGCGAAACGGTTGCTCCGGGACAAGTCCGGCACAAGTAAAATCACAATTTTACCTCAGTTTTTGCGCATCGACCCTCATTTCGTGCGAACATGTTGCTCCAGGACAAGTAAAATCGCAATTTTACCTCAGTTTTTGACGATCGACCCTCATTTCGTGTGAAAGGGTTGCTCCGGCACAAGTAAAATCGCAATTTTACCTCAGTTTTTGCGCATCGACCCTCATTTCGTGCGAAAGGGTTGACGTTTCGTGACTCCTCGCCGGCACCACCCTCGGCCTAAAGAGAGAAAGATAAAGAAGGCGAGAGAGAGAAAAGGGAGAGAGAAAGGAGAGAGAGAAAGGAGAGAGGAAAGAGGAGAGAGAGAGAGAGAGAAGATGTGAGTATGTGAAGATGTGAGTGCGAGAGAGAGAAAGAGAAGATGTGAGTATGTGAAGATGTGAGTGAAGATGTGAGTGTGTGAGTGTGAAGATGTGAGTGAAGATGTGAAGATGTGAAGATGTGAGTGTGAGGGAGAGAAAGAGAAGATGTGAGTATGTGAAGATGTAAAGATGTGTGTGTGTGTGAAGATGTATGTGAAGATGTAAAGAGGAAGATGTAATATGTGAAGATGTGAAGATGTGAGTGTGTGAGTGTGAAGATGTGAAGATGTGAAGATGTGAAGATGTATGACAGACGCAAATGACAGACACAACTATTAGAAGAACCCTTCGCTCAGACGCTCTCGGGAAAAAAACAGCACTCAAACAATTTTTCAAGGGGGCAGGCCATGAGCAACCTTGATCCACAATAGTATGTTTGTTTTGGGGGCCCACTATTGTGTCCAGCTGCTTCCTGGGGTGATTTTTTTTTTCAAACATTCCCTTTACCTTGTTTTCCTCTGCTAAAGCTTTTTTCTTTTACTTTCTTAGTTTCTTTCACCTGAAATTCCCAGAAGTGACCAGTTTCCCAAAATATGGATGCCTTTTTAAGACCTAATTTAAAAAACACCCAAACAATTTTTCAAGGGGGTAGTCCATGACCAACCCTGATCCACAATAGTATGTTTGTTTTGGGGGCCCACTATTGTGTCCAGCTGCTTCCTGAGGCGATTTTTTTTCAAACATTCCCTTTACCTTTTCCTTTGCTAAAGCTTTTTTCTTTTACTTTCTTAGTTTCTTCCACCTGAAATTTTCAGAAGTGCCTAATTTCCCAAAATATAGGATGCCTTTTCAAAACCTAATTAAAAAAAGCGCCCAAACAATTTTTCAAGGGGGTAGTCCATGACCAACCCTGATCCACAATAGTATGTTTGTTTTGGGGGGCCCACTATTGTGTCCAGCTGCTTCCTGTGGCGATTTTTTCCAAACATTCCCTTTACCGTTGCTAAAGCTTATTTTCTTTTACTTTCTTAGTTTCTTTCACCTGGAATTCCCAGAAATGCAAAATTTCCCAAAATATATGATGCCTTATTACATTCCCTTTACCCTTTCCCTTGCTAAAGCTTTTTTCTTTTGTGGTATTTCTATGGGATGCCTATGGAATTTCTGAAGGGGTGCTATGGGAATTCTATGGTATTCTTATGGAATCCCCCTTAGATTTCTATGGTATTTCTATGATGTTTCTATGGTATTTCTATGGGGTTTCTATTGGATTCCTGTGTGATTTTCAAGGTATTTCCATGATGTTTCTATGATATTTCTATGGGATTACTATGGGAATTCTTATGGGGCTTGTGGTTCCTATGCTATTCCATGTTATTTCTATGATCTTTCTATGGGATTTCCGTGGGGTTCCTGTGGGGTTTCCATGGTATTCCTATGATATTTCTTGGGGGCTACTATTGGATTTCTATGGGGTGCCGATGGTATTTCTATGGGATTCCTATGGGTATTCAAAAGGATGTCTATGGGGTTTCCATTGGGTTCCCATGGGATTTCCATGATGTTTCTATGATATTTCTAAAGGATTTCTATGGGATTTCTGAAGGGGTGCTATGGGAATTCTCTATGGTATTCTTATGGGATTTCCATTGGATTCCTATGGGATTTCTATGGTATTTCTAGGATGTTCCCATGATATTTCTATGTGGTTTCTATTAGATTCCTGTGGGATTTCTATTGGACTCCTGTGGGATTTCCAAGGTATTTCCATGATGTTTCTATGTGCATTTTTTATGGGATTACTATGGGAATTCTTATGGGGTTTCTCTGTGGTTCCTATGCTATTTCCATGTTCTACCTATGGTCTTTCTATGGGATTTCTGTGGGATTCCTATGGGATTTCCATGATATTTCTATGATCTTTCTATTGGATCCCTATGATATTTCTATGAGATTCCTATGAGATTTAAACAAGGATTTCTACGGTACTTCTATGATATTTCTAGAGGATTTCTTTGGTATTTCTTTGGGATTTCCATGAGGTTTCTTTGGAATTTCTATGGTGGTTCTGTGATATTTCTATGGAGTTTCTATTGGATTCCTGTGGGGTTTCCATGGTATTTCTATGGTATTTCTTTGGGACTACTATTGGATTTCTAGGGGGTGCCGATGGTATTTCTATGGGATTCCTATGGGGTTCCAAAAGGATGTCTATGGGGTTTCCATTGGGTTCCTATGGGATTTCCATGGTGTTTCTATGATATTTCTATAGGATTTCTGAAGGGGTGCTATGGGAATTCTCTATGGTATTCTTATGGGATCTCCATTGGATTCCTATGGGATTTCTATGATATGTCTATGATCTTTCCAGTGGATTCCTATGATATTTCTATGAGATTCCTATGGGATTTAAAAGGGATTTCTATGGTACTTCTACGATATTTCTATTTGAAACCAACTGAAAGTAAATTGAAAATCAATTGAAAGTAAATTGATTTTCAGTTGCAAAGCATTGAAATCAATTGAAATCAACTGAAAGTAAATTGAAATCAATTGCAAACCAATTGAAATCAATTGAAAATCAATTGAAAGTAAATTGAAACCAATTCCAAGTAAATTGAAATCAATTGAAAACCAACTGAAAGTAAATTGAAATCAATTGAAAGCAAGTTGAAACCAATTGAAACCAATTGAAATCAATTGAAATTAATTGAAAGCAAGTTGAAATCAATTGAAAGTAAATTAAAATCAATTGAAAATCAATTGAAATAAATTGAAAATCAATTGAAAGTAAATTGACATCAATTGAAAGTAAATTGAAATCAATTGAAAATCAATTGAAAGTAAATTGAAATGAATCGAAAATCAATTGATTCCACACTATTCAGGATCGAAATCCTAAAAAAAATCCACATTAAAGAGGACCTAAAATTTGTAAACGGGAGCGGGCCGACAGTAATCAGGATCCAACATTAATCTGCATGTCAAGTGCGCTCATATTGGAACTGTATCGATTCAGTTTTGATTCAGTTCCGTTTGCTTACGCCGATTGCCTGGCCATGCCTTGTCCATTCAAAGCTGACAAAACCCATGGACCCCCGGACATATTCCGACTGGACAAGATGTATAATAACTCAGCTGCTTCTGTCATGAATGGAAAGACGAATATGAATAAATATAAACCGCGTGAATTTCCCAGTTTTGCTTTGATTTCCATTTATCATCATTTATCCGTTTATATCCTCTGAAACCTCAAGATCCCCCGCTTGGGACTACCTGCGCAAGTACCTCGTTTCAGATTGTCCCAAGGATGTGACTATGATCTCCTCGTGCAGTGTGGAGCCCTGCCACTCAGGACCTTGCTTTGAAATAAACTCGGCGTTTTGAACCGGGGACCCCTTACAACATCTTACAACATCTTACAACATCTTACAGGGTGGTAAGGCACTGTTTCTAGGTGGGTGTATTTTTATTTTTTCTAGGCTACCTGGTAACTCTCGAAAAATTTGGTATTCACAAAGATTCAATGCGAGTGCGATCCTTACAGAATCGAACAGAATCTCACATTTCTGAGTTGCCAGCAACATACGATGTGATGAGAGAGTCGAGGGCCACGCCTCCAGCATTTGCTCAGAAGGCCGACTGCTGAGGGATTCTGAAGGAATCAGGAACAAATATTCTCGTCAGCCAATCATTTCACATACAGAGTGGATGCGAGCTGCACACGCCGTTAAACTTGATGGCCAAACAATCCTGATGGGCATGTGACAACGCATCGTCAGAATGACAGCTTTCCGACGTTACAAGATTTATCTTAACTTAACGCTGACAAAGTGTTGAACTGTCCTTAAAGTGACATACTAAAACAGAGATGATCGTAAATGAAGGCGTATGAGTGCATGGCAGATTCTTCATCATCTTGTATGAAAGGTTATATACTGTACATACTTGCAACTGACCTATCTCATGTCGTTTCTGGAGGCTTTGCCAGCTCGACTGTTCGAATCACTTTTTGCAAGTGGATGTTTTCCCAATGTAGGATCGCTGGGCTGCATGAGTTGTTGATTTTTGCGAGTTTTGGAGAAACTCATTCTTCTAATGCAGGTTCAATCACTAATTACTTTGTTCGCTCGCTTACGTAGCTATGGCAAATGGAGTGTTGAAGCATGATCGTGATCACCAACGAGGGCATACTGAAGTGCTGAACCATGACATGCACAGTATAACTAATGCACATGGAACGAGTATCATGAAGTAGGACCAAAACTATCCTCAATCCACAATGTAGAAAATGACACCAGTATCACCCCTTTTTGATCATTTACATAAGGATTTTTAAGGAACAGTCTTCTGTGTCTGCAATCACTGCTGTTTTTTGCCATGTGCTACCTATCTAACACACAAGAGCTCCTCTAACATAGGCTAACACATAGCCTTGATTTCGAGGCTTCCCGGCATAGCAACTTCAAGCCTCGGAAAGGCTCAGCACAGCTCAGATCAGGCCAACTTGAAACTTCAGCATACTTACTTTAGCGCCTTAAGAATGCTATTTGCAACGCAATGAAAATCAGTTGTACAGTACGGAACAATGCTGTGATGTGAGCACTCGTGCATCAGTATCTGTATATCAGACCGTGCCGACTTGAACCAATCTCATTTTTGTTTTTGCCAAGAGTCTGAAACCCGGTGCTTTTACCTCCGTCTCAACACCATCAGCCTCAAAACCACTCACCAAGCGTTCCACCTCAATTCAGGTTCAAAAGAGGCACTCGATGTATCTATTTATATCATATCTATCTATGTGATGTGATGTGATGTCGGGTAATTTAATGTAATGTGATATATTTAATTCATGCAATGCAGTGCAATGCGATGCAATGCAAGGCATGTTTTTATGTCTGTACGTGTGTACGTGTGTGTGTGTACGTGTATGCGTGAATATGTGTGTGCTTGTATATGCATGCGTGTATATGTGCATATTTATGTGTATATGTCTGTATGTGTACGTGAATTGTAAATGTATATATATATATATACACGATTATATATGTAAGATATGTGTACATACACACAGGCATCGCACTGGCGGTAACTGTACTACTAGTCGTGAAAAAAGGTAGGGAGATGGGTCGAAAACATTCGAAAAACTGCTTATGGAATCCATTCGCTGAAATGACAGCGTATGGCGACAAAAACAGTCCAAACCTTTAACTATCCGGCAAGCATGTCATAAAATGTGATAAAACCATATAAAACCGTTGTCGAAACGACCCATTTGTCCTACAGTACCGGATCAAAGCCGGGTTTTGATGCTCAAAAGCAGGATTTTTGTGTGGGTCCCAACTTTTGCCATACATGACACGCAAAGCAAGTGAATGCCAAAACTTGCAAACCTGTGCTCTTTCATGATGTTCTTTCTGTTCAGGTCATCTCACTCTGAGTTGTGGAGCTGGGACTGGGACAAGTCTCTCTGGATACTCTTCAGGCTCTGGAATCACAACATGTTCCTTGCGATCAAACTTGGCAAAACTGCAACATACTGCAACTGGGGCGGTGCGGCTCTACATCACGACTGCTTGTGATGAGGCTTGGTCTCTAGCCGGTTCCAGTGTATCAGTGTTACGTCAGGCATGCCCGTGTGGGCATGGCTTGAACGCGTGAAGTCAGGCATGTCGCGAAAAGTCACCCAGAATTCATCAAAAATCATTGAGCGCACGTTCCGCAGAAAGCGTTTGGTCTTCATGAGATTTTGCGCGTGCAGGGGGTAGTTATACAGCATTGGGAGCTTTGAAGTGCATATCCCAACGGCGCCGGTGCGTGAGTGAAGTCGAAGGATTCGCAAATCCCCGTGGCGCAGCGCCGCTAATGCAAGCGGAGCAAGAAGCAAGATTCCATTGGCAAAATTCATTAAAAATCAATTCGTATCCCTAAAGGCATATATCCCACTGGCACACCGCGATGTGGAAATTGTTATCGTGCAAGGTTTGGCCGAAACATGCCACACAGTGGGTTGTGGCGCTGGAAGTTTCAGCAGCCCTGTCCGACCCCTGCGCGACCTTCGCGACGTCCGCTAGCGTACTTAGGTGCGAACAGCGGAATCCGAAGTGCACATTGTCACAACAAAACTAGAGGCTGAAATGAAATGATTCCAACTCACATCGTATTATCCGCCGACCCCAGCCGACGGCAGGGGGAGCGCATAAGAGGAGCCGCAAGGAAAACCGGAGCAGAGCCAAGAACAGCGAAATTCGAAGCAGGGACCTGGGCAAGAAAGAACGCAAGAGCCTGGGCAAGGAAGAAGCGCAAGAACCACGAAGAGGGAAACCCGATAGGAAAGGTTGCTTGTCGGTTCAGAAAAAGGGAAGCGCAACATAAAAACTATAGCAAATTTGAAACTAGTTTTTTGTCGGTTCAGAAAGAAACGTATGCACTGGCCGCTGCCGGTTGGGGACCGTTTTCGTCACGCAGTAGCATGATGATTTGCTGTTTCGCAAGCGCCCTGGAGACCGCCGTGAACAGGCTGGGACCTGGGCAAGAGGGAAGTGCAAGAGCTAAGAACATGCAAATTCGTCGCGCAGTAACTCAGTAGCATGGTGATTTGCTGTTTCGGGCAAGCGCCCTAGAGACCGCCGTGAACAGGCTGGGACCTAGGCAAGAGGGAAGTGCAAGAGGTAAGAACACGCAAATTTGAAGCTAGTTTCTTGTCGGGTCAGAAAGAAACGTTAGGCGCTGGCCGCTGCCGATTGGCGACCGTTTTCGTCACACAGTATCATGGTGATTTGCTGTTTCGGAATCGCCCTGGAGACCGCCGTGAACAGGCTGGGACCTGGGCAAAAGTGAAGTGCAAGAGCTGAGAACAAGTAAATTTGAAGCTAGTTTCTTGTCGGTTCAGAAAGTAGCGTTAGGCACTGGCCGCTGCCAGTTGGCTGTTTTCGTCGCGCAGTAGCATGGTGATTTGGTCACGCAGTACCATGGCGCATTGCTGTTTCGGAAGCATCCTGGAAACCGCTGTGAACAGGCTGGGGCCTGGGCAAGAGGGAAGTGCAAGAGCCAACAGCAGGCCAATTTGAAGCTAGTTTCTTGTCGGTTCAGAAAGTAACGTTAGGCACTGGCCGCTGCCGGTTGGGGACCGTTTTCGTCACGCAGTAGCATTCAAAGGACTGAAGGCCTGATCGCTTGGAGTTAGTGAGGTCAGAGGCTTTCAGTCACGGGATTTTGTAAATGTAGTGAAGCAAGGAGGCCAATGGTGTATGAGCGAAGAAATTTTAATAATTACAGAAATGGCTGTGGCCGACATTTTGTGCAGTATCACGTTCGTCCTCTTTTGTTTTGGTGATTGCTTCTCTGTTTCTGTTTGCATGGATAAATGAGGAACCACTGCACGGCGAGCGGTAAGAGCCCCACGTACTAATCTGACTAGTTTCCTCCCCGCAAATGCATGCACTGCATTTGCATGATTGCAAAGTGCTTCTCAAGTGAACCAGATCTGTTTGGTTCTTTATTGTTTCTGCTGGCCCACTGGGGTCGGCGGCAGGGGGCGTAGCCTGTTTGTATGACAAGTATAGAAGACCATGAAACAAACAAAACCGTACAAAACCCGCGCTGTATCACGCACGGACCCAGTATGGTCTCCTGTTTGAAGGATTACCCGCGTTTGGGTTTGCCTTCGTATTCTGCACATGAGCTGCCACAAGCTCAAACGATGCAGTCTCAATGACCCTAGCCCTAGCATATCCTAGCATCCCCATCTAAGCTTTGCACCGGTCGAGCCCGCTGACCCAGCCTTCCCTCCTGAAGACAGGGAGGGCACTTTGGTAGAGTGACTCGTGCACATGAACCAAGTCCACATGTTGCATTCAATCTGGCCTTGAATTTATCCCTGCCGACATTCAGGAATAACGCATGGCAGTGAAAAACCTACAGATTGTGTATCGCAGGGGCCGCCGTACAAAGGAATAGGGGATCAACTAGAGAGAGGCGTTTTTTTTCTAGAAAGGTATCAAATCTTTTTCTCCAGTCCTCAGTCATCAGTCTTCAGTTTTGCTTGGAATAACTTACAGTGATTCTAAATTCATGCTTAGGGACCGAGGAAAACCATGTATATGCATATGTATATGTAAAACATATATGTATATGTTATCTTTTTTAATATATATATATAATGATATATATATAAATATATATATATATATATATGTATATATATATATACATGTATTTATTGCATATATATGTATATATCAAGTAAGCATGTGAGTATGCAAGTATGTAAGTATGAAAGCATGTAAGAATGTAAGTCTGTATGTATGTCTGTATGCATGTATGTATGTATGCATGTAAGTATGAAAGCATGTAAGAATGTAAGAATGTAAGTACGTAAGTACGTAAGTATGAAAGCATGAAAGTATGTAAGTATGTAGGTAAAAAAGTGTGTAGGTATGTACGTATGTAAGTATGTCTGTCTGTCTGTCTGTCTGTCTGTCTGTCTCTGTCTTTAGGTAGGTACGTAGGTACGTAGGTACGTAGGTACCTATGTAAGTAGGTAGGTAGGTATGTTGGTATGTAGGTATGTAAGTATGTAGGTAGGTAGGTAGGCAGGTAGGTAGGTATGTATGTATGTATGTATACCTAGGTATGCATATAATATGTATGTAATATGCAAATAATATGTGAATAAGATGCAAATAAAATTTTAATAATATGTAAATAACATGTAATGATATGTAAATAATATGTATGTACTCCACAGGCCTGCCAACGTGTCTGATTGGAAGGTGTTGTTCTTGTTTCTGTTATTGGCTTGTGCTTGTTCCTTTATTCTCTTGCTGCGCGGTTTTGCTTCGCCTGAATCAAATCCACACCCCCTCCCCCCCTCCCCCACCTACTACTGCTACTGCTACTGCTACTGCTACTGCTACTACTACTGCTACTGCTACTACTACTGCTACTACTACTACTACCACCACCAGCACCACCATCACCATCACCACCACCACCACTACTACTACTACTACTACGACTACTACTACTACTATTACTACTACTACTACTACTCCTCCTCCTCCTGCTGCTGCTGCTGCTGCCGCTACTGCTACTGCTACTGCTACTGTATTGCTACTGCTACTCCTACTGCTGCTGCTGCTGCTACTGCTGCTACTACTACTACTACCACTACTACTACTACTGCTGCTGCTACTACTACTACTGCTACTGCTACTGCTACTACTACTGCTACTGCTACGACTACTACTCCTACGACGACGACTACTACTACTTCTACTTCTAATCCTCTATATACTTTTTCCTCCTTTTTACCAAGTACTAAAACTGGCAGTGCCGGTAGCTAATGACACTGCCTACAGCATTACAGTCATCTACGGGTACTCGTCACAGGATGCACACGGTACTAAACTGATCGACCAATACTCATTTGGTATGCGGTCCAAAGGTTGTTCAAGCAGGCACTTGCTACTCAAGCTGCTTCTGATCTACGGCTCTTTCTTCCTCTCTTCTTCTTCTTCTTCCTCTTCTTCTTATTCTCTTCTCTTCTGCTGCTCTCTCAGGCTTCCACCTAGCGTGCACATCAACTTCCCTTGGGGCAATCTCTCTCCGCTTCCACCCTGTCTCCTTCCTTGCAGCGGTCTGCTGGCAAGCCAGAGACTCATACATAGTACCTGGCGCTACTTTGCTGAGGGCGGTACTAATTTGGTATACGATCAGTAGGTCGTTACAGCCAGCACTTGCTACACAAGCCGCTTCGGTTTTACGGCTTTGTCTTCGTCTTCCTTTCTTCTTCTTCTTCTCCTTCTTTTCTCTTCTGCTTCTCTCGCGGGCTTCCACCTAATGTTCACATGCCATGAATACACCCCCCCTTGAATAAAGTACGGCAACTCCCAGAAATTATTAGTAACCCCCCCCGCTAATAAAGTACGCCAACTGACTTGTGAGTTGTTATTCCCCACCTGCCAGGTGAGGGTTGTTAGATTTTATCAGAGCTGTTCTCCTCCTCCTCCTCCTCCTCCTCCGCCTCCATTGCCTCCTCCGCCTCCTGACCCGCCGCCTCCTCCTCGCAGTCCAGATCCCAGTGGGCACAGCCGGACCTCCACCGCGAGCTCCACATCGCAGTGGGCACAGCCGGACCTCCACCGCGAGCTCCAGATCCCAGTGGGCACTGCCTGGCCTCAACCGCGACTTCCAGGTCGCAGTGGGCACTGCCGGACCTCAACCGCGACTTCCAGATCGCAGTGGGCACTGCCGGACCTCAACCGCGACTTCCAGATCGCAGTGGGCACTGCCGGACCTCAACCGCGACTTCCAGATCGCAGTGGGCACTGCCGGACCTCAACGGGAAGAATGTGAGAAAAGATGTCAGATAGAATGTCAGAAGATATGCCAGATAGAATGCCAGAAAGAATGTCAGAAAGAATGTCAGAAGAGATGCCAGACAGAATGTCAGAAGATATGACAGAAAGAATGTCAGAAGATATGTCAGATAGAATGTCAGAAGATATGCCAGATAGAATACCAGAAAAAATGTCAGAAGCTATGCCAGATAGAATGTCAGAAGATATGCCAGAAAGAATGTCATAATATATGCCAGAAAGAATGTTCTGAATGCCACAAGATATGCCAGAAAGAATTTCAGAATATATGCCAGATAGAGTGCCAGAAAGAATGTCAGAAGATATGCCAGATAGAATGCCAGAAAGAATGTCAGAAAGAATGTCAGAAGATATGCCAGAAAGAATGTCAGAAGATATGCCAGATAGAATGTCAGAAGGTATGCTAGATATGCGAGATAGATGGGGAGGTCGAGAGAAGATGTGCCAGATAGAATGTCGGAAAGAATGTCAGAAAGATGTACAGTATCTGTAGATGTGTCAGACAAAATATATGTAAACTATTTATATCACTGCTTATGCCAACCGCATGATGACTGAGGGTATGCAAGAACATTTGGTGTCGAAGTGCTATTATCTGGGCGGCCCTGTTGTGAATGGCTCGAACAATGGGATGCAACAGCAACAGCAACGTACTTGATGCAGGACGCACCAGCAACAATAACCGGATGTTGAACGCAGTTCGTGACCAAAAAAAGTGTGTGCACCAACAAAACATTTTACTGAACACAATAAATGTTTCGTGGTTTGAATTGGATTGTAAGTCCAGGGTTTCAGCCTTGGCATTCTTGCTTGTGGAGGCTGGGCGGTCGGAGCCGAGAAGTTTTTGAGGATGTCTGAAGATAGGTTAGTCAGAAGAATGTCATGTGCTGATGGAGTGTGGTTATGGTTTGTGGTGATGTTTTTGTGTTACATCGCAGCATGGGTAGGCTGTGCAGCGTGGTGGAGTCGCGTTGCCATGCCAGAGGCCATGTTTTGGCATGTTTTGGGATGCCCAGAACTTCCATTCCTCCTTATTTAATTTAAGGAGCGTTTTTTTAAGGAATTCCACCTTAATTAAGGAGGAATTCCCTTAATTAAGGAGGAATTTTTCCTTAATTAAGCAATCCCACCTTAATTAAGGAGGAATTCTCCTTAATTAAGGTGTTTTTTTTTGAAAATTCCTCCGGATTTTTTAAAGGATGATTTTTTTCACTGTTTTTAGATACATCTTTGTCATCATCATTGCATCAAGACCAACCTTTGGAGGTTGCCTCAAGGAGATGCAAGATCTCCTTTTGGTGTTTTGATTTCCTGCATGTACCCTCTGGTAAACTAACATAGCTATGGAAAATCACAATTTTTAATGGGAAAACTCACTATAAATGGCCATTTTCAACAGCTATGTTAGTTTACCAGAGGGTACTGTTTGTGCATCGCATCTGCAGTTGATTTCTCAAGATGAATAGAGCTAAGAACACTGCTTCTGTTCAAGACCTTTGCAAATGTTTGAAAGCAGAGGTGGCTTGTTTGGATCCCAAGGAGTACTTGGATGTTGAAATTGATCAAGTTTGCAAGCATTATCGAAAATTTCTGGGCTTGATGTTCCAGAAAACAATTCGACCATCCAAAGACTGCTTGAAGGAAGCTGCCTTGAAAGTCAACCCTCGCACTTTGAGTGACGAAGCGAAAAAGTGGTCTTCTGCAATTGTCGAATGTGTGCAACACATCAGAACAAAAGCAAAATGGTCAATTTCAAGTAAGAAATATGAGCCTTGGATGGGTGAGCTTGTGAAGATCTATCTGGAGTGCTCAGAATCCCATGGGAACCGGCAGAAAAGCAAGTTTGTTCAGAAAGCCATTGCCAAGCGAAGGCTCATGAGACAAAGTTCCAATGCGAGCTCCATCCCACAGTTGCCTGTGAATGAACCACTTTTGCAAAAATTTCCTCCAGGCCACAGCTCAGAAAAATTGGATAGCCAAGAGCATCAATTGATAGAAGTGTCGAGTGAAGAGAGCCAAGCGAGTCCTAAGAAGCCTGTGAGTGCTGGAACCTGGATCGATTCTACTGCCATGGTGGTATGTCGCTTTGTGGATAGCAAGGTGGAGAAAGCTACTATGAGTGAAGGACCAAATGGCTTTGCCATTGCTGCTTTTGGTGAAAACAAATTTGAATCTGAAATTCCCAATGAATCTTTGAAGATCTATAGGCAATCTGCAGGTGGGAAAAAGCCTGCTGCAGTCTTGAAAAGGCCTGCTGCAGTCTTGAAAAGGCCTGCTGCAGTCTTGAAAAGGCCTGCTGCAATCTTGAAAAAGCGTGCTGCATGTGAAGCAGTACTTGGCACTTCTGAAGAAGAGGATGTTGAAGCTCGGCCGGCTGTTGCAGTTGCTGATCCTGAATCTGCTGCTGTTGACTTGGCATCTCCTGAATATCGCTTGGAACATTATCCTGCCAAAGGCAGTCGAAAGTATGGTGCTTTAGGTGTCAGACGAAATTTTGGAGACAAGAAACAAATCAAATCTTTCACTTTGAGCAAAATTTCAAGAGAAGTTGGCTTGGATTTGGCCCAGAAATGCATTGCTGATTTGCACAATGGTGCTACTGAACAATCTGTGATTGAATTTTTGAATGAGGAAATTCGAAAGTGGAAGGTTGGACAGGATGTGGATTGGATTGGATGAAATTGCAAAAAAAATGGCTGCTGATTTCTGTTGCATGTTTCAAGGAGGTGTAAAACCTCCTGAGAGTTCTCAATAGGAAAATAGGAAATAGTCTTTCCACTTTTCTGTCTTAAGGAGGTGCAAGATCTCCTGACATTTGGAACTTGGGCGTTTAGTGCCTGGGTGGATTTCAAAAATGGCTTATAGACTTTCATAGGATGTGGCTTTAATGTTTAATGTTGGATTGGAATTCTGGATTTGAGAAGTCTTGTCTGGAATTTGGAATGTTGAAATTGTTTGGCATGGCAATTGCAGTGTTGAGAATGGATTTTGCAACTGAAGCTGCTTTGGCTTTCTAGCTCCTGTTTCAGTGCTCGAATTTTTTTCTTGCTGTTGCTATCGGAGCTGGGCAATCAAGTTCCTCTCGCAGGAGGCCTGGAGATGAGGAGATTGACCGTGTTTTGGAGCTGATCAGGCTACAAAACCAGGTGATCCAGGCATTGACACCTCATGTCAATGCCCAATCGCAACCTTTACCACCTCCAAATACACCTCCTCCAGCACCTATTCCAGGTGCCCCTCCAAGTTCTCATGACCCTCCAGGTGCTTCTCCAATGCCCCTTCCAATGCCCCCTCCAAGTACCCCAGCGCCTCCCACCTCGCCTTCTACAAGCTACTTGAGAACATTTCCTGGATGAAGGAATGATCTACACAGGCTGGAGTTTTCTGTGACTGTGGATTTGAAAGCATCTCATGTCAACCATGCACTGTGCAATATGTTCATCATCATGCCTCCTGATCAGGTCCTGCTGTAACCCCATATTCTCCTACATCACCTATTGATGCTGGAGAGCAAGCCGAAAAATCCAAAGAGGATGAGGATTCAAATGTAGATTGAGTCAATTGAGCTTCCCTGGAAAAATGATTGGAGATTATGGGCGCAAGCGACTCTTTAAGGAGGTGCCAGATCTCCTTGATAAACTAAATTTAAATTTAAGTAAAACATGATATCTGTGATATGAGCATTTCTGCATGGCTGAAGCTGTCAAGTCATATTGATCAATGTAGTTGTGATGGACCTGTAGAATCATTTTTGAAGCCTTGATGGATGCACATGATCAGCTTTGGAATGATGATGAGAGCTGATGATCTGAACCTGAGGTATCACAATCATTGCACTAGTGTCCAATACTGGAATCAAAAAGGAGGTGCAAGATCTCCTTGGCCGAAGCTGATGCCCATCCATTTCCTTTGTTTGAGTGGCTCTTGGCAACTCTGGATACAATTCATTCAGGTCATGCATGATGACTGTAAAGGTTTCAAATTGGAAAAATAAGGAGGTTAAAATTGGTTAAAATTAAAATTGCCAACTTTAATTTTAACCAGTTTATGTATTACTTTTAAAGGCAGGGTAGATTAAAATTAAAATTGGCAATTTTAATTTTAACCAATTTTAACCTCCAATAAGAATCACTTTGGATCCAAAATAGAAACCATCGGATTTGGAACTGGAGATTCGTAGACATCACAACTTACTTCATCATTACACTTTTCAGTTTTCAGTGAAAGGTTCAATGGAACCTCCAAAGGAACTGCCTCCATGGAGGAAGCAGCCACTGGCCACCATTGAGAAGAACCCTGTGGACCCAATGGACAAGCAGATCTCAGGCCAGGCTTTGGATGACAAGGGGGTCAGTAAGCCTTTGAAGGAGTTTCAGAATGTGTGCAACAGTCTGAATTCCTGCAAGAATGCCTGGGAGAAGGAGCTTGCCAAGGCCCAGGACCTGGCCTGTCGTTTAGAAATCAAAGGTGACCCAAGCTTCCATGCCAAAGGCAAAGGTCTTCAGACTTGGTGTCAAGAGCAGTTGAAAGCCATTGCCAACCTTCGATCCTATGTCGCAGCCAGTGAAGATCTTGCTCCTGAGGACACTTCTCCTGAAAGCCTTTCGAAATCATTGCCTGCTGCCAAAGCATGGCTTGCTTCCAGCCAAGAGAAGCTGCAAGAAGCAAAAGCCAAGGTGAAAACTCACCAGGCATTGCTGTAGGAGCTGTTTGGCCCTTAGATTTTGGAAAGCGCATTTGGTGCAGTTGTCAGTTTTGGAATGTGGAAGTGCAGATTAAAATATCGCAGGGATCTGCTTGGAAGATGCGCAGCTGGTAACTGCCGCTGGAAAAAGAGCCTGCTTCTAAGCTGGTGTACAAGACTCAAGGAGGTGTAAGATCTCCTTTACTGTTTCCCTGTTTCAAAGCATTGGCCAAATTTAGCATTAACTAAATGCAATGTGTAACTTCTTGTTTCTGAGATCTTATGAACTTTTATGTTGACATGTTTTTCCAGCTCAAGCCATGTTTCACAAGAGAAAGGTAGATTTGTCTACCCTTAGGGAACCTGACCAGAAGAGGTTTCGACACAATGTGTCCAATTTGTTTTTGACCAAGACTGTCTCTGCTAGAAGAGCCAATGAGCTCATGAAAGATGCACAAATAGCTGGAGCCGCTGGTGTGAAAGATTTGGTCAAAGGTGCAGAGAAATCTGGCAGTGGTGAGAAGCAAGCCAATTGGGAAAAGAATTTGGCAAGGGATATGAAAAGAAAAATGTTGAAGAACTGCCTGTGGTTCAATGAATACATTGCATTGATCCCTTGCTACAATCCTGGAACACAAGCAGAAGAGATGAAGAACATACCTTTTCTTTTGCCACATGAGATTCTTTTTGTCTTCTCGAAGCGCTCTGAGAAGAAAGACTTGCTGCAGACTGGTGGCATGTGTGAACTCAGCAAGAAACATTTGGCGAACATGCAAATGCAGTTCCAGGTTCGAGAAGCCATAGGACTTGGCCTTTGGATCGATGGCACACCTTACAATTATGACAGAAGTCAAACTTTGGAATGCATCTCATTGAATTTTCCTGGCTTACTTCCACCTAATGGTACTTTGCAAATCCCTTTGTGCTGTATTCCAAAGCACTGGTGCATCAAGGGAGTAACTTTGTCGAAGATGTTAGGAATTTTGTCTTGGTCTTTTATTCACTTAGCCAGTTGCACTTGGCCTTCAGCAAGGCATGATGGCAGCTTTTGGCACCCAGGCGACAAAAAACGAAGCACATTCAATGGCAAGGCATTGCCTTTCACTGCTTTTTTACTTGAAATGAGAGGAGATTGGGCTATGAGAAAAGAAGTTTTCCAATTTCCTGGATGGCGAGACAAACAAGGATGCTGCCATTTGTGCTTCTGCAAACCAATTGAAATTCGAAACTTTGAAAGCTGCAAGGCATTTGATCCTTTGGACCATTTCACTTTGTTGCAATCCATTTCCAATTCTGGCATTGACATCAATGAATTGTTTCAAACACCAGGACTGACAAGCAAACAATTTCTCTTGGACTGGCTTCACATTGTGGACTTGGGCGTGGCAGCAGATTTTATGGGCAATGTTTTTCACCATTTAATTGCCTCTGGAAATCACTTGCCTGGCAACAATGTCAAAGAAAGGGTGAAAAGCTTGTTCCACAGAATTCAAAGCTACTACAAGACTGAAGGTGTGGAAAGCAGGCTTCCTACTTTGACAGTCCTCATGATCAGAAAGAAAGCCAGTTCAAGTCCAAAACTTCGAGCCAAAGCTGCAGAAGCTCGAGGGTTGATTACTTTTGCAAAACAAACCTGCGATGAATTTTTGGCTGATGACAATGTGTTTGAATATACAATCAAGATGGCTGCCACAGAACTGTGGCAATGTTATTCTTTCTTGTCCAAGAATCTATGGAATCACCAGTCAATGCTGCTGCCTGGCAGAAAGTTTTTGCTGTTGTGCAAGAGCTTGGAAAACGAGACTGACCATACTTGGAAGATCAAACCAAAGCACCACAGCTTCTTAGATTTATTGCTCCAGAACTCTTGTCCATCAGACAGTTGGACATATCGAGACGAAGACTTTGGTGGCTTCCTAGCTCACTTAGGAGCTGTGAAAGGTGGAAGCCACAACCCTTATTCCATGGGCATGAGTGTTCTGCAAAGTTTTCGAGCACAAGTGATTCCAGAGCTGAAGTGAAAAGTTTTGCTGCCAGGATCTGGGATAAGGAGGTTTCAAGTCTCCTGCTGAAGGAGGTGCAAGATCTCCTTGCAATTGAAAATTTAAGGAAGAATTTTAAGGAGGAATTTTTCAAAAATTCCACCTTAATTTAAGGAGGAATTACTTTGCTTCGAGTGATCCCCACCATGACATTTCAAAACAGCTTGTTGACACCACTTTTGTCTGAAGCTTTTGTCACGGGACTTTTGCCCAACTAACTATCTCAATCATTTGTTTCACCTGGCAGGTCATTGTGCATGTCAGTCTGTCAAACAGGATATAAACATGTCAGTGGGCCATGTGAAGTAAACTCCAGAGCTCTCAACAGGTTTGCTTAAACATGACCAAACAGGCCAGTGGACCACCTGAGCCAAACAAACAAACATGCCCAAACATGTCAGCACACCGCCTGTCAAACATGTTTGTAAAAACATGACTGAAACAAGCCAGTGGACCACCTGAACCAAAGTCAAAAGCTCGCAAGCTCGTGTGTAAACTAGACAAAACCATGCCAGTGTTACTTCACCAGATCGCTGCAGCTGCAACTCTCTATTCCTCCACCAGACCTCTTCAATCAAAACCGATTAGGTCCCACAGGTAGAGCAACGTGTCAGGCCTATGCCTCCCCCGGACCTCTTCAGTCAAAACCGATTAGGTCCCACTGGCAGAGCACTGTGTCAGGATGCTTGCAATGCATCATAGACAGGCCAGGACTGCAGCCGCTCCAGCGTCGAAGCAGCTTTGGTTTCCAACTTGTCAGTCAGTTCTCGCAAGTAGGTAGGAGGGCCTCTGCGTAAAAGCTCCTCCACTTGCTCCGTGAACCCCAGCAAGATGAGATTCTTCAGTTTGCGGGCACGCGTCAGCATGACATAGATGGCTAGCCACCAGTCGGCATCCTCTAGGCCACCACCACGACGCAAATCAACCAGCACACCTCCGTCCAAAGTCAAGCCATGCGCGCTGTAAGCAGTGCGCAGCATGCCATGCAAAAGAGGAAACTGCCAGCGAATCACTCCAATTTTCTCGGTTTCCAAATCACTTATCCAACACTTTTGAAAGCAGCCACTGGCCAATGTGCTTACTTCCACTCAAACTCCTCGCCTGCGCAGCACTCGCAGATTGGTCACCCTCTGCCATCACCTGCCAAGCAAACAAAAACACGCAAGAAGACACTACTGATCACACAACCTCCTCCTGCTGAATTCTTCTATGATGATGTCCATCCTTCCTCTGGCCCGCGATCGAGTAGATGAGGGCTCAAATGCTCCAACAAATGTTCCGAAGTCACATATCCACCATGCCACCATAGCTGTGATACACAACAGAAACCCTGTGTGATGTTGACTGTCTCAAGCATCAATCCAGCATGAGATCACTTCAAGTAATTTGTAGTAACTTGCTGTAAGATGTTGCCTGTCTCAAGCGTCTTTGCAAACAGCTCCAAAGGTACAGAAGTGGAAATGTCTCTGTCCACCCCAGTGACTCTGTCATCTGTTCAAACTGATTGCTTCAAACTTTGCCACCTGCAAAGTAAGAAGTGGCATTGCCCCGGTCACTCTACCACACACGCGCGAGTTTGCAAGTAATATATAACATACTTGTCTGACATTCTTTCTAACTTTCTTCTGCGCATTCTTTGTCCCATATCTTCCTACATGAGGGGCCAGCAGGGAACACTTGGCGTGGATACTCGCGGTTGAGGTCCGGCAGGAAACACTGGGCGTGGATGGTCGTGGTTGAGGTCCGGCAGGGAACACTGGGCGGGTATGGTCGTGGTTGAGGTCCGGCAGGGAACACTGGGCGTGGATGGTCGTGGTTGAGGTCCGACAGAGAACACTGTGCGTCGAGGGTCGCGGTTGAGCAGGAGGAGGAGGAGAGGAGAGGAGGAGAGGAGCAGGCAACTGACATAAAATCTAACAACCCTCACCTGGCAGGTGGGGAATTTTAAGGAGGAATTCCTTAAATAAGGAGGAATTCCTTAAATAAGAAGGAATTCCTTAAATAAGGAGGAATGGAAGTTCTGGGTTGAGTCGAGGTAAGTGATATGCTGGCATGTTTTGGTATGTTTTGGTCACTGACTCAGGTGGCACTCTGCCATGTTTGGAACTGTTTTTTTAATGTGCAGATTTCTTTAAATGGAAGTTAGAATGTTTTGGTGGAGTCGTGTTGAAGAGAGTTGCCAACAACAGTGATCATTTCTTGGCTTCGTTTGTGTTGTCATTGCCTTCATTCCATGTCAGGTGGCAATGGCGCAGTGCTGCGACACAGTTGTCAGTAACGGTGGAAAAAATGATGCTGCTCTTTGGTGTCCTTCGGCCAGGTTGCGTATTTAGATATTTCTTTCCAGAGCTGTGGGGTATGTAGCTATATATGCCATGGTGGGGATCATTCGAAGTGAAGTAATTTGTTTTTCCGTTTTTTCCCGTGTTGTCCTTTTTTTACCGTTTTT